>APFE030591863.1:0-25281 GCA_000404065.3 Pinus taeda | reverse complement strand
TTTATTTTCACTAATTTATTGTAAAGTATTATTGATTATTGAAACAATACCAAATCGACGATCGGGTCTTCTCCAAGTGTGGGGTGAGTGAATTCGGAGGAAAATTCATAGAGCCATTCAGCTGGTGTCCAACAAACCACCATCAAACTTCTTAGCACATTTCCCGTCAAATAAAAACACAACCCATGCATTAAAGAAATTATATGACACCAAACTTATATATATAATAACCATGTCAAATCAAAATATATACATCAATATTGGCTATGTTATTTTTCATATTTACGTGCAGTAAATTGAAAATAGATCACTGGTGTGATATGCTTTAAGCGGACTACGTAGAAATCAATGTTTTGCAATGTTTTTGCAAAAGAATTTGGTAGATATGCTTTAAACAGAATATGTAGAAATCAATTTTTTTGCCAAAACTTTTTGGCAATGTTTTGGCAAAGAATGTGTTAGAGAGTCGTTACCAAAAATTTACCTGGAGATCTTTTTTGCATATATTCTTTGTTGAAAATATAGACCACCAATTAAATTCAATAAAAGTCGCCACCAACAACAAAATCAATTCAACAAAAGTGGCCACCAAAAAAAATTAATTTGAACTTGCGTGTACATCACGACTACTACGACCTCTACCGTAGGAGCAACACGACAAGTAAGGTATGTGGTGAACGGAGGTATAATTTGTGCAAACTGAAACGCTATATAATATATAATAATAACGCGGGATAATTGTCTTCTGGATAGGTAGATATGAGAGTATGGGTAAGTAGATACAAGAGAACGTAGTTAACACAGCACGTCCAAAGGGTGGAATTGAATTCTTGTAGACTCCATGTAAGGGTGGAATTGAATTCTTGTAGACTCCATGTTTTTCTGGGCAGGCAACAACAAAATGGTGAAACAGTGGCCTTAGTGTCTGCTTGATGCTTCTACACCTAATTTCACAATACAAGAGTTGCATGTTAATAGCCATGTGGAAAGAGCCTCGATAGACATGTGGAAAGGGCCTATAAGTACGATAGCTGCAAAAAGTTTGGATATAAACAAATAGAGAACCGTATATAAAATCGAACTTGGGATAAAATGAAACTTTGGATATAAAGAAATCGACAACTCTATACAAAACCGAACTTTTGATAAAATGAGATTTTGGATATAAAGAAATCGACAACATTATATAAAACTGAACTTTGGATGAAATGAAACTTTGGATATAAAAAAATCGACAACCTTATATAAAACCACATAATTTTGGATAAAATGATATTACCTCAATTTCCTTGCATAGGGCCACGTGAACCCTGTAATGAGAACAACACAGAATGCAAGTCGAGTGAGAAAGATGGGCATGCAAGAAGGGAAACTAGACCTGAAAACGTGGAAGTTACATAGACTGTAGGAAATAAGGAAGCGAGATTTAATAAGTTTACAGTAAACTTCATGAAATTGATGGAGAAACTCGAGGCCAATCGTTGCACCTCTCCTTTGCTGGCTCTCAAAGCCTCAAGTTGCAGCAACAATGTCTCCTTTGGTGGCTGTCAAAGCCTCAAGTTGCAGCAACAATGTCTCCTTTGCTGGCTGTCAAAGCCAAAGTTCGAGCAACAATGTCTTGAAATGTCTTGAAAGGTGAAAATCAGCGCACTGCTCTCTCGGGTATGCACCGGCTAAGGATGGTGTCATTTACAATACTAGAGGTTACAATACTAATGTTGCATGCATGCAAAAGGACATGTGGAAAGGTCCTTGGAAGACATGTGGAAAGGACCTTGCAAGGACATTCGCTGCAGTAACTTTGGATGTATGCCCTTCTAAAAACGTTTTGGATATAGAAAAAACTTTGCACGATAAAACTGTTTTGATATGGAAAAAGATTTGCATGATAAAAGACTTTGCCACAACCGGACTTTGTTTAAAAAAAATATGACTTTGGTTAAAATAACGTTGGGTGAACATGCCTGCATCGAGGTACGTGAAGCTTACAATAAGAGGTCAAATATTTTCCCTCGAAATACTTTGGTTAAAATTTTGATGAATGAACTTGCCAACATAAAACTTAGTTTAAATTGATAAGTTACCACAATATTTCCGTATCGGGTCACGTGAAGGCCACAATAAGAGGTAGAATATTTTTCAAAAAAAACTTTGGTTAAAATTTCAGTGAATGACATTGTCAACATTAAACTTTGGTTAAAATACGTATAGGCGGAAAAAATAATCCGGCAAAAGATGAATTAATACAGGGTCAACGATCAATGGATCGCTATAGTCCTGCTAAAGACAGGGACTAATAAACACAAATGAAAAATACACTTTGGTTTAGTAAATTGAATTAGATTCAGTTACAATTATTTAAATCCAAAACTATAGAATGTTTAAAGTTTCCAATATTATCTTGAAAAACTGAATTTACTTTGTTATACAGATTTTGATTAATATTATTTAAAAATTTTTTTAATTATATCAAATTATAGGAATATTCAATTTTCAATACTATCTTCTTAGTAAATTGATTTAGTTTGTTTAATATAAATTTTGATTTAAATATTAGTTATTTCACATTTACAGTTTCAAAGCATCTTATTTATAAATAAAACACGAGATTGTTTTTTCAAATCTAAATAATAAATTCATATATAAATTTATTTGGAATTGGTTTTCTTATACTTAACTTTGCATTGGAGAAAACACTTCACCCTACATATCAAGATACTTTTTCCAAACTTTTTTTTTCTCTGGCATATGGCATCCAATGGAGCAATATAACTGCACTCTTAATATTTTAACAATCCTTAGAGAATCTTAATATGTGTTTTTGGTCCAATGAATTTATATATTATATATATATATATATATAATACCTCACTTTAACATCAACACACTTTGCCATCTATTTTTTTAACATATGCCAATGACATTCTAACAGATCAATAGAACACACTTAATTTCTAAGCAATCCACTCAAAAATCTCTTTTGAAGTTTCAACTTCTGCTACTTCTTGCACACATAGTCTAAATTACAAGAAAATAACCATAATAGAAGGATAAAGTATTAGGTTACCACTATGAAGAGAAAACGATTACAAGAAAAAAACCATAATAGAAGGATAAAGTATTAGGTTACCACTATGAAGAGAAAATGACCAACATGTTTTTTAACCCATACAATTTATGAGATGAAAATTTCACTTCATGTTAATGATGAAGGCTTCATCTCCACTACCATGCATAAAAATGTCCAAAGTAAGTAAAAACATTCAAATTGAAAAATTGAAACATTGGTGGGGAGAAAGCTAGCATGACAGTGATACTTCAACCATCAATGCTTTTGATTTTTTGTTGGAAACTTAACTATACTGAGAGGGGGGGATGAGGGTGAATCAATATAGTGTATTCACGAGAGGGAGGGGGGAGGAGGGTGAATCAATATAGTGTATTCACGAGCATCAAATTTTTTGTTTACTTTTCTTTCTAATTTTTATCAGAACTATTAAATGATCAATAAAACTTCATATGAATAACAAATTTAATATTTAAACAACATTTAAATCACATAATAAGAGACACACATAAAAGCAACACACATGGACACCATATATAAGTGGAAACCAATAAATGGGGAAAACCACAATTTTGTTGTTGTGATGCAAAGGCAAGTTCCTACTTCCTATATTACATCAACTTTTGGAGGCTCGAACCTCTATGCTATTTTGTAAGCTACAACTTGCCAGGAAACTCCTCTTTTACATTAATTATCTATAGGATTCTACCTACAAGAGGCTCCTACCTCAATTTTCTTTTGCAAACTACTACTTGATAGGAAACTCCTACTCCCTATTCAATAGGCTCCAACCTACTCTTTTTCAAGCTACTATCTGAAATAAGACAACAATCCCTTGATACATAAAAGATTCAATGTGCTACTTTACTTGGTCTTTACTTCTGCATACCCCCGTCTCTTTGACTCCACCTTCTCTTCCTCAACAACTTCACATATTCTCTTCTTCCTCTTTCTCTTTGTGCCATGTAACTCACAAACTAGATATCACAACCCTTCAAATCACACTCTAACCAAAACATATCTGCATTCTAAATGTACATCTTTTATAAACACAACTTGTTGATTGTTAGTATTCCATGTAGGAATATGAAGTGAAAAGCTTGTCACTTTGCATTACACATATTTGTTTCCAAATTATTTCAACTTTTGAATATTAAACGCATAAAATGAATTTTGAAATATCCAAACAACATATATCATAAGTCCAAAGCTCAAGGTTTTCTTTATCCATGCTATAAAATACGGACATAATATGGAATTTGGTTAGCCACTACAAGTCTTGGTTGCAGACATCGGTAATCCACTATCAATCCAAGTTGTGGAAGCGAGTAGTCAAACTCTAATCTATGTTCGTCCCCTGAATTAGGGAAACCTATTTTTTTTTCACCTAGTAATGTAACCATTTGCATCACAACTTCTTCAAGCATCATTGCAACTTTGACCTCTGCAACAAACCTTAGTCAACATCACCAGCTTAACAATGTACTAGCCATACATTAACAACCTTAACATCACAATATATGCAAGCAATACATCATAATATCACAGGATTACACTTGAAACAAGCATACCTTTGAGCACCAGACTTACTCACATCTTTACATGTGAGTATTTATAATAATACAAACACAACATCAGGCCATATTCAATTGTCGTTGTATCATCATACCTTTAACAAGCATACCTTCGACACCCTTTGCCATCAATGACAACTTTGCCAACAATCTCCCCCTTTGGTATTGGTGACAACACATTGGTCCTCACCCTTTTGTCTTGAGAATCACCTCTCCTTTTTGCTTCTAACCTTTGCTTACCTCCACATTTGACATCAATGGCAAGGGGGTTGAGAACCTAACAAAACAATTTCAAACCTTTTTACCTTGTCTCCACATTTGATTGACCCTTTAGAATGACTAACTCTTCTTGTTTCATCAAATTAGTAATTACAACTCGTTGTTCTCAATGGCATAAATACGATTTCTCTTTACTTCCCTCGTAATCACTTCTCCTTTCCTGATCCTCACCCTTTGATATCAATGGAAAGGAGTGCTATGGATAATAAAAGTGAGCAATAAAGTTCTAATGTTTGCATAACTGAGGAAACTTATTGTTGTATCATTCATATGATTGGACATTCATGGAAATACATTCATGATAACAAATTTATAATCAACCTCCACAATACCGTTTAGGAACAAATCCATGGTTAAGGTTCCTTCTATCTATCAATACAATTTTTTCAAAAGAAAAAACAGAGCCTTCATTCATTAAAGTGTGAAAGTTTTACAATGGTACAGTACTTTATCCCCTGTAACAGTTCAAAATACAGATATCTAATGTTCACCAAAATCCAGGTGTGGCCAAAGTAGTGCAGAGTACAAACTCTATTCACTTCCAAAAAACACAAAACAAGACGAGTGAAGGATACACCACGACAATGAAAGAAATATGGTCTAAGAAACTAGACTGATAAAAACTGGTCTCGGGAAACACTCCGCAGAATTTTAGACATCCGTGGGACAAGAAGGCAAACCAGAAAGCATTCAGAGAAAATCCCCAAATTAGATCATAAAATAATCGTGTGACCGCCCAAGCCATCAACCTCGAGCTCGAAGACCATGAAGCCAGAGGAAGAGGAAGACCTCGTTTAGAAAGAGCATGAAAGAGGAAGACCTCATTTAGAAAGAGCATGGCCAGGGCCACAGAGTTTTGTTCCCGGTATACATGTTGAAAGGAGACAATGGAGAAAGATGCCATGAGATCACGAGATTGCTGCGTCCAGTTGCACAGTGAGGGGACCTCCAACAAGTATTTCCCTTGAATCCACTTTCAACGAGTCACCCACGATCAGAAGGTTGTCCATGTCCAGCCATGAGGAAACTAATCGTCTACCCCATAGTGCAATCAGTTTAACGCTCACTTATTTGTTTATCTGAATATTGACCCTAGGTAAATTTCACCAAACGATCCACTGCCAAATTTTCGGTCAAGTCTGTAGTTTTCTCCCAAGATTGGATCCATTGCTTGGCGCTGATTCTCACAGTTTAGTTCTAATCATATCAGAACTCAAGAAGGCTTTGCTTTCAAATCCAAGTCCCCACGTTAAAAAATAATAAGAACCCAATTCAACAACACGTGACTTAATTTCTTTCCAGAAAGGAGTTTGATATCCATACGTTCGAAATGATAAAAGATCGATGCTTTCCCAAGAGATTGGTCTTTGTCACCTCAGAATCACAATTTACGGATAGGTAACCCCTGGACCCCAATTATCTGCCACTAGAAACTGAAGCAAATGTTGTATGTGGAAACTGTACTTTTATAAATGAACAAGCTAGGGGATTGAGGCAATTCACTGATATATAAAGCCATCTCCGATGCTTTGACCATACAATTGGGTAGAGAGAGTGCGAGACATTCTAAAAGAAGTTTTAGAGAACGACCTCTTTAACAAAGGTATCGATTGTTTCATCTCATGATCTGTCTCATCTTGCACAACACTTTGTTCACCTTCAACTGGAGTCACCTTTGCTTAACTAATTCCAACAACATCGATATTGCAATTAGAACCTTTCTAATGTACACCGAGGATATAAATACCTGTCAGAGAACTGCTCCCAAACGATGGAGTTTGTTCTTACTCACAAACATTGATTTGGTTCTGTCCCAATGCTTATGCTCCCAATTTGATTTTTGTCTGGACAACACCACGAGCTCGAATTCTATTATGACTGGACGCACTATTGTATTCTCTGTAACCCATGGTATTCTCAGGCATCTCTAGGCATTTAAAACACTGGCATCCTTTCACACACAATTATGGCATCCTCAACTCATACAGTTTGGCACCAAAACTTTGGCATACCTCAATGTATACATGTCGCAATGTCGGTCAATATAAAAAAAACCTTGTTTGAGAAGTGACAATGTCGGTTAATATAAAAAATTGTTTAAGATAAATATCCCAAACCTATGCTCAGGTAAATATCCCAAACCTATGCTCATACATTTGCTCACGAAAAATATATTTGATAATATTTTGATATAGACACTGACTTTCACCCTTTTGAGAACTTGAGCATCCGAAATTGACAACTTGTTTGCAATCAAGACAATCCCCACACTCTATCTCATAACCGTTGTGGCGGGATTCCTAATTTCTTCTAATGCCCATAACGTTTCACTGCCATATTTGCATATCTCATATTTGTTGATCGTTATTTCCCTGGGATATTTGTTGATCGTTATATGCCGGTCTCAGTCTAGTTGAGGTGCGCACTTGTAATTGATGAGTTTTTTACCCTCAACTTGATATATATTTGTGTTATGTGAGCTTAGAAGTTCCTTTAGGCCGTTGTGTTATTTCAGTGTTGCTTTGCTTTGGCCCATCACAAAGAGGTTGAGCTTATACACATAATTCATACATGAAAGAAAGAAATAAATTATTTTAATGTCTACCAGGTTAAAGATAGCTTATAAGATATATTTGCTTTTTCATCTGCTTGATGTATTCGACACTTTTTTTGTGAAGCTTCACAATAAATGTTCCCAATTTCTTGACAAACCCCTCGTTAAATAGATTATCACAAGAGCTAGCTACCAACATATCTACATAACGTTCCTTGTTGTCTTTGAAGGTCTCACATTCTAAAATGAAACATTTTTCTATTTCCACTTTTCCGAAAGAACAAAAAATGCATAATCTTTCCTTCCACACTTCTTTTGGCCATTTCCAGCACCATGTTTCACAACGGAGTTGATGATAATTAGTCCTTAACTGAACAATAAGAATTTTGGCTCTCCAAGGGATATTGGCCTCTAAGTATGCTTTTGGTTGATGAGCATGAGTGGGATTAAACACTTCAATGTAGTACTTTTTCTTTCTTCCTAGCTCCTTATCCCAAGTACGCTTGTGGAACTTATCCATAACAAAAGCTTTTATCTCTTTGTTGTTTATGGGACATGCGTTCAAGCAAATACCCTATTTACTAAACCATTTGTTATTTTGCTGCATCCAAGGTTTTTTTGTTGTTGCACAATCTGTCATTAAAGACAACCTTAAGCCATCTACCCTCTTTCATTTGCTCAATTTTTTTTAAATACCTTATGACTCACACCATAGCAATTGCTTCAATAGGAGCAACCCCTGTTTCACTTAACAAGATAGCATAAGGAACCACAATTTTAATCTTGAATTTATTTGTAATCAAACATTTCTAAATTTTCTCAATTTGTCTCCACTGCATGTCGGATGTACTGCTGGCCCATAGTTCACAACCATAGAGAATCACCAGAATCACTAGAATCCCAAAAAGAGTTTGAGTGGTTTTCCCGTTCCATAACTCTGCCTCACTACATCTATTTTGAAAAGCATAAAATGCTTTCGAGCCCCCCAAAGTTCTTTTCTTTCTACAACCATCCCAGCTTAGATTTTTGTTGAAGTCAATTCCGAGGTATTTGTAATCCGCAACTTCCTCCAGAATGTTGCCTTCAAAGTATAACTTATGCTGATTATGTTTTCTGTTCTTAGAGAAAATCACTACTTTCGTTTTGCTGATATTGACTTGCATCCCCACACTTCTGCAAAAATGCTCAATGGATAGTAAGTGCTCTTGCAAACCAAGAGCCGATTTAGCAATTAGAATAAGGTCATCTGCATAAAAAACAAGCCTTATCACAAACTTGCCAAAATAGATACCATCACCCCCTTGCGAATTTAACCACGCCTCAAGCTTGTCGATATATAAACCAAAAAGGTTAGGAGATAGTGGGCAACCTTGCTTGACCCTGATATCACTTCTAAAACTTTCATAAATGCTTGCTGAAGTTCTAATTTTAACTTTCACCTTTTCATACAGCCTATGCACAACTACTCTCAAATGTTTAGGAACCCCAAGTTCCTCAATTCTATGTCAAATATTAACCCTAGGAACCGAGTTAAACACTTTTCTGGCATCAACAAAGCAACACGACTTCTTCCTTTTTCTCCCAAACTTTTTCAATGATGTGCCTTAAAGTTATACAATGATCAACTATGGAATGTTTATGTCTAAAACCTGCTTTCCCTTTAGCACGCTTATCTCTTTCTTCTGCCCACTTGCTATTTTTATTTTTTAGCATGCTTCCAAATAGCTTTGCAAAAAGACAGTTTATCACGATGGTCCTATAATTGGAGGGATTATTGATGTCATCGCTCTTGAAAAGAGGTACTGCCAGACTAGTTGTCCAATCTGTGGGGAACCCCTGTTGTATGATGTTGTTGAAAATTTTTGTAATGTCAGATGCAAGGATCTTTGAGCCCCACTTTAGATATTTTGCTTGGAGTTCAACTAAGTCTTTTGATTTTTCGACACCCAACTTCTTGATACCCATCTCTACCTATGGCACCGTGAAGGGTTCAGTGTTAGTGTTGACCAAGGGGGGAGGGTCAACCTTGGGATCCTACACATAGAGTTGCCTTGTGTAGTCAAACCATTTAGAAATTGTAATACTATTACTAATTTGTATCTTTTTCAGTAGGAGTTCCTTCCAAAATAATTTGGGATTATTTTTCCCAAGGAAGATTAGTTCTTCCCTCCTTGAAACCATGAAATTGACCTTTTTCTTGATTAATAATTGCTTGTAAGATTTGAGCTTTAAGTTATCCTTGTTTGAATCTTTCCACATTCTCGCGTTTTTTGCATTCCTCGTCAAACCAAGCATTAATTGGAAAATGATTTGTTTCAGACTTCTTAATTTTTTCTCTTTTGCACTTTGCAAGTGCGCATTGAATTAAATGTGTTAATTCATGACTATGAACGCCATGAATTGTGATTTTCTCCTTCTCAAAGAGCCTCTCTAGCGTCATTTTGAAGGTATTACAATTTTCTGGAGTCAAAAGAATTCTGCTTTGTGGGATATTTTGTTGGACATGCTAAATTTTTGACTCCAGTTGTTTCCTTCTAGTCCAAGAGAAACATAAATAAATTGGATTGTGATCTGATTTTAAGTCCCCCAGCTAATCTCCAATCAAAACTTCTTCCATTTTCTCACACAAACCATGCGAGCAAATTACACAATCTACTACACTTGCTCCATTGTAAGTCTTGCAAGTGAAATACTGAACTTTTCCCATCTAGTCAAGCCATTACAAATGACTAAATCAAAGGCCCCACATAGAGTAAGAAATTGTTCACCAAAGAGATTGCAACCCTTGTCCTTTGAAATTCTTTGCCACTGATGATTAATCTCTTCTATTAGACAAATAGGGTCACAATCATCTTTACAACAGAGAATGCTAGCTTGCTCACTTGTAGTCCTAGCATTGAAATCACCCACTGTAAGGACTTCACCTAGCTGCGAATATGTTGCAATATCCTCTTTTAAGGCTGCAAATGGATCTTTGTGGTCAAGCCCTCTACCTTTGTAGATTTTTGAAACTTGCGGCTCAAAATAGCATGTTGCAATTCTGATGTGGTTTCCATTTTATGATATTTTAATCTAAATGAATTGCTTGTTTGAGTCTTCTTTTTCTAATTGAATGAGACGACATTCTTTCTCCTTTACTAAAACCATGATACGCCCGCACCCTTTGCCATTCCATGCTTCCTTTTTCCACACCGCCATCTTTCAGTATCATTCAAACAGAGGTGTCTTGCACCTTTCATGCTCATGTGTTTCTATGAGCCAAATTATGTCTCTATCCTCCGCAATAGGCCCTAGCCCAGGTCCTCGTCTACATGGGTAACGTCTACAGTTCCAACAAACTAATCTTAAGGAAACCTAGGTATGATTTGATTGCTATTTATTTTGACATGCAAGACTCACATTTGAGTCTTTGTGTCTACTTTCCCATACTAACCTTGCTTCCTGATTTCCTATTGAATAGTTTGTTGCCTCTTCTTTATTACCATCATGTTGCTCTATTTTGGAAGGAGGTCCAAATTGCACTATCACAACTTTGCCTTTATAAATCCATGCTCTCTTGCCTTCATCTCATGCCACCCTAACCTTTAACATTTCCTCCCTCCTTTCCTCCTGTTGTTTTATAGTTAGATCTTCTTCTAGGAAAAAGCGAGACCCCTCAAGAGATGCTTCTTGCTCAGAACGATGTATTTATCATGCAAGCTAGGCATGATGAATTTTATGGGCCTGACTCTCTCATCGTTAAACTTACCCACCCTCCATGCTTGGCATATTTGTCCTTGCCATAACAACTTGTCTTTCTAGAAGTCTCTTGCAAGGTCAAGAGTACATTCATTTTTCCCATAGTCTTTCACCCCTTTAATAACTATGTTTGCTTCTCTATTTTGTCTTTCCTTGCTTTCTCTATCTTGCATGTTGTCAACCCGAATGTTTGTTTCTCCCTCCTTATTAGCAAAATTTCTAATAACTTGAGCCCAAGTTTTGGGAACTTTGGTGGAATCTCCTTTCCTTTCTTCTCTTGCTTTCTCTTCTTGGTTGTGTATTTGGGCAATCATTTTCCCTTTGTATTGGAATGATTTCACATTTACCACCTTAGTACTTTCCACTACATATTTCTTTATTTTTTGCACATCTGCCCTCACGTGTTGCCATTTTGTCTTCCCTATGAGGAGAGCCTTCTGTAGCAATGCCACTTGTTCTTTTAAATCTTTATTTCTTTTTACTAAAGCCTTGTTCTCAGCTGTTATTATATGAATTTTATGATCTTTTCCCTGCTCTTTAGCTTCTAAAACCTCCAATCTTTCTTTTGCATTTAACAATTCTTTCACATAAAGATCAAATGATCAGGTGAGAAGTGTGGACGTGGGACTATAAAAGGCAGAATCATCAATGACTTTTCCTATGGACTTGTTGCCACGTGCTTGTAAAGGGGACTTGTTTGAGTGCTTCTTGCAAAGGGCTCGAGAACTTTCCTTTTTGACCGTTTTTTCCTTGTCTGCTCCCATTTTAGACGGGCTAGTCTTCGTTTTAAAATGCCCCAATATTGTTTGGCATTGACCCATATCCACTTCCTAACTTTGGCGGATGAGACAATTTTCATTTGTCCTAAATCATTTGTCTCCACATGTTCTGAAATTTATTGTCCCGTTGTCATGTTTGAATGCATTTGTCATCCAACCTATTTCCAGAAAGATGTAGGTCTATAAAATGCCAAGGTTACTTCGCACTGGTCCCCACTGTTCAAGTTATCACTTCTCCTTGCTCATTGCTCGATACTTCTGCTGCATAAAAGCTCCCTTCTCTCGCACTGCTCGCTACTCTCATTGTTAACCACACTGCTCATACTGCTGTCCATGCTGCTCAATGCTCGTCAGCATAAAACTTCAAAGATAAAAGCAACATCCAATTGGGCGGATCAGAGCTCGGCATTCATCCTTCTTAACCCTTGCTCCTCAATGATCCCATCTTGGTTAAGGCACAACAATTTTCAATTTCTATGAATGACTTGTCTCCAGTTTTCGAAACTAAGACCATGCTCCAAATCTGATAACCCACTCCAAATAAATCTTTAAACCGCTGAAATAAACTTGTTCAGAAAACGCTTCGCCGGGCACTTATGAAAAATCCCCAATGTTTGATTGAAATCACTGTAATGAATTAGTATTGTTCATCTTCGTCGGCGGTCACAACTGCCGGAACCTTCGACCACTGTCCCTGAACTTCTCAACACCTTTGAATGGAGTTTAGGTATGGCTTTGGGCTTCATATCTCATGTTGGACATATGGTCTGTGCATATAGACACCATCTTTGTATGGATGTTTGCTCAACTTTTCTTTTCAAGACTGATGCGATTTTGTAATGCTTCATAGTTGAAGCTATCGCCAAAGTTGAAGTATGTATGTCATCTTAGAGATGTTATGACTCCCCCTATGGTCATTGTATTTCTTAATACTTGGATAACGCTGTTTTATTGCTATTCATTTAATTGATACCTCTATATATATATGAATAATGATTTTGGTTTCCATTAGCATGAATGTTCACGTTGAATGCACAAAATAACCATACATTAATATTGGTTGGGTTTAATATTTTGCATAGCACTAGTGAACCTCTATTTAGAAATTTTTTCTACGTAAACAATAACTTGAATCACTTTCATTTGATATAGAATATCTCCATATTTCTTGAAATGATCCATCAATTTTTATGAAGTGGTTTCCCATGAGATTCCTCTTACCCAATACATGTGTATAATGTATATAGGAGAATATTTTTCTCTTAGATGGTCGTCAATCGATAGCCAACAACCCCTTGTAGCTACTGGATAGCTTGATGTGCCATTATCTCTGCCACTTGAGCCAACTATGTGGTCCCTCTCCCACTTGTTATGATTGTATGTTTGAAGGTGGGCCTCTCGACCATGAAGGTATGGCTTTTAATTGGTATAGTTGAGTAATTTTACTTACTTCTCATGGGCACTTAGGGGTATGGATTGGTGGGGGGATTCAATGGAAAGAGTGGGCTAGGTTTGTACTCTTGCCTCCACTGCCCAATTTCATGGTTAGCCTTGTATTCTAGTCCCATGGGATCTTCTTTATTAGGCATTAGCTTTAGGTTGGAACTACATGGGAAATCCTAATTTTGGTTGTGTGGTCTCACTTCCTAACACCATATATATCACCCCCTTCTACTCATTTTAGCTCCATTCGTCTCTTTTCCCATCGGGTTCACATGTGTCCACTGGGTCCACATAGGGTTAGCCTCCTCCTCCCCTTGTCCACACCTTGGGTCAAGCCTGGAAAGATGCCCAAAGATTGATACAATTAAAAGAAAAGAAAAAACACAATTTGGCTATTCTTAAAAGAAATGTACCACAAAATACAAAATATCGTCAGGACATACAAATTTAGCATGTGGGCAAAATCCAAACATGAGCTCTACCCCTTATCCATGGCCATCACCCTGGTTCCTATGGGCTATAGATGAGCCCCCTCCTTCATTAAGGAACTCATGATTGTCCCAATCCTTGGTGGGCGATGAACTGCCCCACATTAAGGGGGTATCCGCTACTGTATATTACACAACATGCTCTCATCCCCTGGAGCCCCAAGCAGTTATGAAGAAAAATGAATCAAAGGAAAAAGACATATGAATAAGGGTGGAAAAACAAAGGTCGGGGTAATTCATGTACCATGATTTTCTCCCTCCTACACTCATATACCTAGGTGTGGGCTTTCCTTATTATATCTACCCTTGTAACATGACACGTGGTATGGATAATTCCTAATCCCCACTCCATTCCATTACTATATCATTTGCACCTAGCACTTGAGGGATGTACCATGGACATGTCACCCCCTTTAAAGGTTGGAACCACCTAATAGGGTCCTTGATTAACCCCCTATTGAGCTTGGAGACACTTATACATTATAAAGCCCACTATGGAATGGCATGCTACCATGAAGTACCCTATTGGTTCCCTGACTTGTAAGGTCTTTTACTTGATTATTTTGATGATTTGTTGTATTGGAGGGCAAGGTGACACATTGGATCTTATGCATGATTGCATGTGGGTCTCCATTTGGGGTTGGTTTCCCTATATGGGGTCCTCAACCTCCAGAGGGCCACATTGGCACTTGTAGGGTGAGTATTGAGAGAAATGGGCCTTCACCACAACAAAGAGTACTTCATGTTTCCCCAATACCACCAATTGATTGCTCATGTTCCACCTTTTCGATGAGGATGATGCACCTGGTTCACCATACTTAGTTGGTTCCACACTTTCATCATACACTTGGCATGCGATCCAGAGTCCAAATGAGCACCATAAAGGGCTTCTGACATCATCCTATACCTTACAGATGGTTTATAGGAATTTTCGATCCACTTGGAGACCCATGAGGATGTCCTTGTGCCCCTCACAACCACTTGGGGGCACCACGGGGATTTTCTTGGAAACAAGGGGCCAACCCCTTGTCCACTATGTTTGAGGTCCATTCTCACATCATGGCACATTCTGGACTTCATTAGCCCTCATCAAAGGGCCAACGACTCACTTTATTGATCATTCGACCCTCTTGAGAGGCTTATCATTATGTTATTGAGCTATCTCAGTGGGCTCATCACAAAGGGATGTTATTATTGCACATTATTTTATTATTTGGGCTCAATTAGGCCAAATTAGGAAAACCAAAATCATTAGTGATTGTATAAATAGAAGTGAGGTGATTCATTCTAATCATCATCACTTGGATTGGATTAGTATCTCTTGTGAGATTTTCATGTAAACTTTTGGAGCTTTTTTAATGCACAATGATGTTTGGATTTTCGCTATTGTCTTTGGAGATTATTTCTAATACAAAGTTGATAAATGTATATAGTCTCTCTCTCTCTCTCTCATGTAAGTTGAATTACGATGTTATTCTTGTTATTTTATTGGTTTATTGCATGTTATGATCCAAAATGGATCTTGGATAGACTCCTAAGTCTAAGTGTTCCTCATAGAGGAAAATGAAAGTCAAAGGAAATTCCTGGAAATATCCCCATTTCAGATATCTTTTCCTTTTGAATCTACTTCAGCTTGAATGGGCTAAAATTTACTTAGGGTGCAGAAGTTATTACAGAGATAAGATGCTCTGTTTCTTTCAAAAAAGAGGCAAAAACCCCTAAAAATGGCCAAAAACCCTTATAAAGGGAAATCACATAGGAAAAAGGCAAGGGGAAGGACTTAAGTGGAGGCGGAAGAAACTTCGATCCGCCAATCCGATCAATAGGATCGGAGACAAGCCTGCATGCGATATTGAGACCTTGGCCTCGACGATTGCAATCATGCGATATGCCGATTGCCGATGATTGGATTGGCGAATCGACATCGACGATGTACAAAACCCTTGGGTCGTGTGCAACGTGATATGTGATAGTGATCACGACGAGTGATCTTAGCCATCAGATCGCGAAAGGAATGGACGACCAGGATTAAATCGGCGATTGGAGATTGTCGGACCCGACGAATTTCATAAGCGCAATGTATAAAATTTGAAATCCGGTAAAAGGGATTTTCTACGTATTTATGCATTTTCACTACAAAACCAAAACACAAAGGAAAATGCCTGAAAACAATAAAACTAGACCTGAAGGGGAATTTAGGCATGATCTATATGATTTGAGTTCCGTAAAGGCGGATTTCAGGTGGGCCTCAAGCAATAAATGGTTTTGGGCCGGCTTCGCCCGATCCCACACACTGGTCAACACGTGGCTGGCGGAGGAGAGAGGAAAACCACCTTTTTGGGCGGGTAACCTCCATACTCCTAAGCCGCTCGAGAATGCATAATGACCATTGGATCAAAGGTCCCATAGATCAACGGTGGAGAGCACGATAGTGCCCAAAGGCGTACCTGATGCGATAGTAGGGTGGATACTATATTATTTGAAGTTCACCATAAAGCCATTTTGGGATAATTTCAGTGTTTTAATGTATTTTTCAAATACAAAAGGAAACCATGGAATGGGAATTTGCGACATGCGAAAGCGATTTAAAGACGAACTTGATGGAATATAGGGCAAAATTCATAATATTTGAAATCTAATAAACAATGATTTGGCGGATTTTTCCCATGTTTTATAGTGTTTCTCTGTGTAAACAAAGAACACTATTTTTGGGGATTTCAAAGGTCCGATGGTCCCTTCTGTTGTAGAATAGGTGGCCACCTTCCCTGAAGACGTTATGCCATGATTGCTAATGCTTAGAAGGGTGTTCGAGCGGACAGAGGACGGGAGCTTGAGATCCTGAGAAGGGGAAACAAACAGACAACGCCGATTGGCTTTAAAGCCACAGAATGACAGAGACAAAAGATGTGCTGAGGCAGGAGCGTAGAAAGTTGAGCCAAAGCAGGAAGTAGAGACAAAGAGAGCTAGAGCCAGGGATAAAATGGTGTCTAAACCCATTGTTTATGTGTAAAACAATGGAGTTGAGCCAAGAGCTTGTAAAAGGACTTTGCCATAATCCCAAAGAGCCTAGTTGAGTTGACTAGAGTTCATGGAGATGTAGCCCAAGAGTTTTGGGTGAACTCCTAATTAAATTGCTGTCTTATGTGTGTTGTTTTATTGCTGCATTATATCTGATGCTTTAGTTGCTATTATATCAGTTCAAGCAAATAGAATTAAAAACACATAAACAACCAACAATAAACATAACCATATACCTATATTTTCAAGCATATTATCAATTCCGCATTGTTTAATCAATAATACTTGGGAATATATAAGCTTTGGAAGTGGGAGAGGTTCTTGTAAGTTAGACAAGAAGCCTAAGTGCCCCATTTTCAGATCAGCTGGTATCAGAGCTTGAGATTGATTAAACCCACCTTTAAAGAAGGTTATATTAGAATGCTTGATTGGCAGAGAAAAGATTTATTGTCTGAAAGGTGTTTGGGAAATCAATGATTGATTGTCTGATTGATGTATGCTTGTTTGCAGACTAATTATTGTTTGAGTTGCAGAGGTGAAGGGAAAGATATTGATAGTTCAGTCCAGGAAAGGACAAGAAGGAAGAAGGACCTCCAGGCAATCCTTGAAGCACAAGAGGTTTGTTGCAAAAGGTTTCTTAAATAAGTTTGTTATTAGTCTTGTTTGAAGTTCTTTTGTTCATTGACATAATGACAACTTCTACAAATGTATCCTCAAATTCCTCCTCCATCACAAGACTCTTTAATGGAGACATGAAGCAAGACTTGTTCATCATGATGGACAAGGTGAGAGAAATGTATGAGGATGGAAGGAAGAACAACATACTTAGAGAGTAGTTGAATTCCACGAAGGAAGAGAAGCAATTGCTTTCTAAAAAATTGAAGGAAATGGAGAGGCAATTTCATATGCAAATATGAACCTGAAAAGGATGCATGAGTTGGAGGCACAACTTTTTGTTCCCAAGAAGCCTTAGTCAAGTATCAGATTGAAGAAGAGGCAAACCATTCTAGTTTGTCTTCAAATTCTTCTAAGAATTCTTATATTGGTTCTTTTGAAAAACATACCAAAGGCATAGGTTCCAAGCTAATGTCCAAGATGGGCTATGAAGGAAAGGGCTTGGGAAAGCATGCACAAGGTATTGTTGAACCAATAATGGTTGAGGAACGACCTAAGTATTTGGGTCTTGGCTATGGGCTGTCTTATGGAAAGAGTTCCAAAGCTACCATGAAGGCCATTGAAACAACTCCGAGAAGGAGTTGCATTGCAGAGTGTGAAGATTGTATTCAGGAAGAATGCAATAGCTTGAAACATCATTTGTAGGATGCATGTGTTCAGAGGCACACACTTGAACTAGATAGTTCGGGAGACTCTGACAACCTTGAAGAGATTGATGGTGTTCCAAATGGAGCCACTTCTTCATTCAATTCACCTCCTCATGAGGGCAATAAAGGTGAAAGAAGCATGTATAAATCTGGTTCTAATAATTTTCATTTTGATTGTGCAAAGCATGATAAATTTCCACATAGATATGGGAAAATTATTTCTTGTTCCTTTTGTGGTTTGGATAACCATAATGTTTCTATATGTTGGAAGAGAATGGCCACATACATGAAACTTTGTAAGGAAAGGAAGCAAGAAGCCAAAGGTCCAGTGGACAAGGCAAATCGTGTTGTCAAGAGGATGCACATGCAGTGCACTTACTACCATAATCAAGGACATCTTGCTGCAAAATGTTGGACTTTGAATCTAGCAATGCTTCCACAAAAGTTGAAGAAAGTGGAGAGAGAATATTGTAGAAATGGAAAGGAAGATTCCATGGATGATGTGTCTCAGGATGATTCACATGATGATGTTGATGTGCAGACAAAGGTAGTACCTTTGAAAGGGATTGGTAAGAAACAGTTAGAGTTCTTATCCGATTAAGATTGCATGTCTATTGATGTATCTGTTTGCATTTCTTGCTGCAACATTATATTTCATTTCATCTTCGAAAGTACAATGTGCTTAAGTGAAAGTTGAAGGATGAAATGCATGCATGAGCATGAGATGCATGAACACAGGGATGTTGATGATTTCTTTGTTTGTGAACATGTATGTGTAATTAACTTGCAGGGTTGATTGCTTTGACATGCATGTGATGCCATGTTGACTTGGGATAAGTTAACTTGGTCTCCAAATGGAGATAATGATGAATTGTTTCATCTTTAGAAAAAGAGTCCTAATGGTCTTTTTCTACATGCTTGACTTGAAGGGTCATTTGTTTAAAGGCATGTTTTGTGGACTTGTTGTCTAGTCCATCATTTGTATGTAGATGTAAGACATGGAGGTGTTCACAATATGTGAAAATCTGTTTCTTTTGTTGAAGCAGGAGGTTAAGCCATCCAGTTGTTGTTTGTGTTTCTGTTGTTGTTAACAGTTGTTGTGGTTGGCAGTTTGTCAAATAGGTACAAATGAAATTTTTGTGAAGCAAATGTACTTCACATTTGTTTGAGCCACCTTGGATCAATGATCAAGGCAAAGAAGTTCAAACCACCTTCTATGACCAATTCAGCAGAAGTTCTGTAGGAAGGCAAGGAGGAAGACAGTTCTTCCCAGGAAGACCAGCCCATTCAGGAAGGGAAGTGGTCAGAGACTTTGGTATAGAGGCACTATGCAAGGCAAGTGTGTGGAGGCTGAGAGAAGAGGGTGTTGTTACTCTCAGGTACCGTTCAGATCAATATATTAGTCTTTTGGAGACCAAAAGTTCTTTTAGTGGGAAGGCGTGATCCAAAATGGATCTTGGATAGACTCCTAAGTCTAAGTGTTCTTCACAGAGGAAAATGGAAGTCCAAGGAAGTTCCTAGAAATAGCCCCATTGCAGAGATCTTTTCCTTCTGAATTTACTGTAGCTTAAATGGGCTAGAATGGACTTAGGGTGCAAAAGTTATCACAGAGAGAAGATGCCTTGTTTCTATGGAAAAAGAGGCAAAAACCCCTAAAAATGGCAAAAAACCCTTATAAAGGGAAATCACATCGGAAAAAGGCAAGGGGAAGGACTTAAGCGGAGGTGGAAGAAAATCTGATCCGCCGATCCGATCAATCGGAACGGAGACAGGTCCGCATGCGATATCGGGACCCTGGCCTCGACGATTGCGATCATGCGATACGCCGATCGTCGATGATTGGATCGACGAATCAGCATCGGTGATGTACAAAACCCTTGGGCCGTGTGCGACGTGATATGCGATAGTGATCACGATGAGTAATCTTAGTCATCGAATCATGAAAGGAATGGACAACCAGGATTAAATCGGTGATCAATGATTGCTAGAACCAATGGATTTCATAAGCGCAATGTATAAAATTTGAAATCCGGTAAAAGGGATTTTCTGTGTATTTACACATTTCCGCTACAAAACCAAAATACAAAGGAAAACACCCAAAAATGATAAAACCAGACCGAAAGGGGAATTTAGGCATGGTCTATATGATTTGAGTTTCGTAAAGGCAGATTTCGGGTTGGCCTCAAGTAGTAGATGGTTTTGGGCTGGCTCTGGCTGATCCCACACATTGGTCGACACGTGGCTGGCGGAGGAGAGAGGAAAAATACCTTTTCAGGTGGGTAACCTTTGTATTCCTAAGCCGCCCAAAAATGCATAATGACCATTGGATCAGAGGTCCCGTAGATGGACGGTGGAGAGCGCGATAGCAGCCAAAGGCGAACCCGATGCGATAGTAGGGTGGATACTATATTATTTGAGGTCTGCCATAAAGCCATTTTGTGATAATTACAATGTTTTAATGTTTTTCAAATACAAAGGAAAACCACGGAATGGGAATTTGCGACATACAATAGCGATTTAAAGATGAACCCGATGGAATACAGGGTGAAATTCATAATATTTGAAGTCCGATAAATAGTGATTTGGTAGATTTTTCTTGTGTTTTAGAGTGTTTCTCTGTGTAAAAATAGAACACTATTTTTGGGGATTTCAAATCCCCGATGGTCCCTTCCATTGCAGAACAGGTGGCCACCTTCCCTGAAGACGTTATGCCATTATTTTTAACGCTCAGAAGGTGATTTGAGCGGACAGAGGCCGGGAGCTTGAGAGCCCGAGAAGGGGAAACAAACAGACAACGCTGATTGACTTTAAAGCCACAGAATGACAGAGGCAGAATGTGTGTTGAGACAGGAGTGCAGAAAGCTGAGCCAAAGCAGGAAGCTGAGGCAGAGAGAGCTAGAGCCAGGGATAAAATGGCGTCTAAACCCATTGTTTCTGTGTAAAACAGTGGAGTTGAGCCAAGATCTCGTAAAAGGACTTTGCCATAATCCCAGAGAGCCTAGTTGAGTTGACTAGAGTTCATGGAGACGTAGCCCAAGAGTTTTGGGTGAAATCCTAATTAAATTGCTGTCTTATGTGTGTTATTTTATTGCTACATTATATCTGATGCTTTAGTTGTTGTTATATCAGTTCAAGCAAATAGACTTAAAAACACATAAACAACCAACAATAAACATAAGCATATACCTATATTTTCAAGCATATTATCAATTCTGCATTGGTTAATCAATAAGACTTGGGAATATTTAAGCTATGGAAGGGGGATAGGTTCTTGTAAGTTAGACAAGAAGCCTAAGTGCCCCATTATCAAATCAAGTTATGATTATCATTATTCTTGTATGGATTAAAGTAAATGCAAAATTCTTCTAGGAACCTTGAATAAGTGATTTAATGCACGATTTGTACTTGAATAAAGTGGGTGAATGTTCCTAGAGGCATCTCTTTGGAAATTTTGAAGTATAAATCCCTATTGACCTAGTTGCTTCCCTTGGAGAGGCTAGCAAAGATCAATTAGGGCTCCTTAGCACATGAAATTTCTCGATCTATGTGTATCTTGACTCCATTAGTCCCATGCATTAATGTACTAATCCTCATATCCCTTTGGTGGTCAAATTTCCCTCTCTTGTCTTCACTTTTCCTAATTCTAGGCCTAACCCTAGAAGGTCTCATAGGGCATCACACGAAATATTTTGTAGCTAACCAAACACCTTTGAAAATTGGTCCAAAATAATTCTGGGGTATCTCAAGGGGTCATCCAAATTTGAGCACGATCTGATGGTGGAATTCTAAGATATCACAAGCCCTAGATCGAGGATCATTTCTCTCCCTAGGCTAATTTGGGTTAGCTTCCTCACTTGGATCATTGCATTCAAATTCAAAAATAAAATTAGTTCCTTGATCCTATTCTCTTCCCTAATTAGGTGAAGCCCCTCTTTGGTCGATCAACTCCACACCCTTGACCTAGTTTGGGTCCACCTAGGTTCTCTGTGGTCCCGCAACTTTATAACTCAAATTCCACAAGGACTACATAGAATCCACTTCTCCATAATGATCCTTAAGTCTCGAAAGACCCTTGTCAAGGCATATTCTCCAACCCTAGGCCAAGGTATCCTCATAGCCCTTCTTAGAGAGCCATCACCTTTCTTCTCAAGCAAGTAACCAATTTAATTGAGTCTCTCCTATGAATAGGCTTTAGGAATCACTATTTATTCGATCATTGATCCATTCAACACTGTGATTCCTCCTATACCGAGTGCCCTCCCATATGTGAAATTATGTAAAGAGAAGGGAGCCTTAGCTGAGGTGGCATTGGGCTATCGCTCCATGATTTCCCCTTAACCTAGTAGTTTCTCTAAAGGATCCCCTCCAAGGACCCCTGTTAGAGGCAACATTTTTGGCATCGTTGTCAGGGACATGAGAGGTGTAGGTTTGATCCAGATTTAAACAGGAACGCAAAAAAATACAAAGATAACCATATACACAAAGATGCAGCGGAAATAATACTTCATTTCATTAATGAAAAATACTGAAATATTCTTACAACCAGAAATGGAAATGAACTAGCTAGGGCGATGGTAGCTTATCTCTGAGAAGAGATGTGGTGGCTACATGCCTCTGAACTGTGTTACAATTAGGATCGAAGGCCTATTTATTGTTGAGAAACAATGGAAAAGCATTCACATCCCAAAACCTAACCCTAGAAGATGAAACACCAAATTGTGGGCCCCGTTTGGGTAAATTGGTACATCAATTTCCTGGGGTTGTAACTTTGGCATATGATCTCCGTTTGGACGCGTATGATAGCTTGTTAGAAAGATCTATCCGAGAATTACCACTTTGGGAAGGGCAACATCGGTCCATGGACCCATGTTGCCCCCAGATTTCCCAAAAAACGTCGTTTAGGGCCTCAAAACGCCTCCGGAAGTTCAGGACCCGAAAAACTGCTAAAAATAGTAAGTTGTGCTACAATTAAGGAAACTGAAAATGCTGAAAGAGACAGTTACGGGGTCCAAATGGGATAGGTGGGTGGCCACCAACATCCACCTGGATCATTCCTCCCCCCTTAGGAAGCAATGGTCCCCATTGCGTTGAGTTCCCCCATCTGCTGAACTTGTCCTGCAATCTCTGATGTGTCCAGTAATGGTGGGAAGCATGGTCGACAACGGTCCACATTGAACACTTGGTGCAGGCGAAGGAAGGAGGAATGATGTGCTCCAAAGCATTGTTCCCCATAGCCTTGGTACTGCTGTAAGGGACTTTTCGGAGTGGTCTGAGCTTTTGATGGGTTCTGGTAAGGCATTCTTTCTGTCGATGCAATCAGACTTTGTTGCCCACCTGAAACTTGTGTGGTACCCATGTGGGTGAGGAGAAGTTGTTCCTGTGTTCTGTCATGACCATATCTCTTTGCTGCTGCTACTATGTGGATGAACCCTTTGCGGGGGTCATGGATGTAGCAACGATCTTCCCCTTACTTTGGGAGTGAACCAGACAGATGAATTTCCTGGTCTGGGAGATGAGCTTGCTGCCTTTCTTAGCAGTAATCAAAGAGGTGGCGGTAGGTGGGGATACCTCCGGTATCCTGTATAATGAATCACCCAAAGAAATAATGACAACACGAGGCCTTGACTCATACACAACATGTCTCCTCCACAAGTATGGCTGTCCTAATAGTACATCACAAACATCCAGAGGTGTAACATCACACAATACCTCGTCTGTGAAGGGCTTGACGTTGTAGGGAAGGCGACACTGCTGGCGAACTTTGAGATTTCGTCCTTCATGAAGCCACCTGATACTGTACGGCTATGGGTGTGGTGTAGTCGGTAGGCTCAACCGCTTCACGACCTCTGCTGAAATGAGGTTCTTTTTGCTACCAATGTCGACAATGAATTGCAGTGGCAAACCCTTCACCCACATCTGTGAGTGGAAAAGACGCTCCCCTTCCTCTGGATTTTCAGGCTCATTCTTCTGGATCTTGGTGGTAGCAACAATGGCGCTGGGATCCACATCAATGATCTGCTTCCCTTTCCCATTCCCCTTGTCGGGTTCTAGCTCAAGGTCGGAACATGCATCTGATTCAGAAGCCTTCAACTCGGCCACCAACGACTGCTTGGTTCGACACTCACTTGTGTTATGAGTGGGACTCTTGTGGAACTCACACCACTTTCCTGTGTCCTTCTTCAGCTTTGTGGTGTTGTTCTTTTCTTGTGGCTTCGACGGGTTGTCTTGGGTCACCCCACCTTGGCTTTGTCCTTTGATTTGTAGATCCAAAGTCTCGCTTCTTCTGTTTGAACTTTTGCTCGATTTTGACAGCGTATCGGTATGCCGTGCCGAGCGAGGAGATGTTCAGGAACTCCATCTCTTCCTGGATGTATCTGTGTAGGGAGCCGAGGTATTTGAGTACCAGATGCATCTCATAATCTTTGATACCCAACTGTGTGCGAAGGGTATGAAAAATGTTTGTGAACTCCGACACATCTTGGTCTCGTCCCTGCCGTAGTGTGGTCCATTTGATGTATTTGTCCTCATAGATTTTGATAGGGTAGTACTGCTCCTTGATGGCATCCCGAAATGAATTCTAGGTGGGTGTGGCTGAAAATAATGAGCCGGTATTTTCATCCTTCTGCTCACAGTAGGTTTCCCACCAGTCCTTGACGTGGGGGGCTGCTTTAAGAAGAGCGAAAACAATCTTTCCCCGACTCGAAAATTCATGAACAAAAAAATAACCCTCTAGCAGGTTTAACCATTTATCTACGACATCTGCGTTTATTTGACCCTTGAATATGGGGATTTCAAAATTAACTTGTACCTTAAAGGGCGTGGTATTTCCATAGTAGCTGCTGGAAGCCGATGCATCACCTCTGGGTAGCCGTTGAAGGATCTGCGCAAAGCTATCCATCATCGCGTTCCTTTACCGCTCGAGGGCTTCTTCGAGCAAGATTTTGATAGGATCTCCTGCCCCCTCGTCTTTCTTCTCATCCGCCATGGGAGGCCGTCGGGATTTGCGAGGCTGGTCTTGC
>APFE030591858.1:5399-39428 GCA_000404065.3 Pinus taeda | reverse complement strand
ACAATAAATTTCATTTTTATAAAATATTGTGATGTGCAATATTTACATTATAATAATAAATTTCACTATTGTGATGTGCAAACTTTTCTCATGAGATCTAAATTTTTTATTCCAATATCTTTCCATGTTGAAAACGAAGTTAAAATAAATGTGAGTAAATATGTTATTAAAACACTCAACATTCTGGAACTCTACCATTGTAGCAGGAGGAATTAAATTAAATGAAAGTGAAATCTAACAAAATGGAGTGAATTATCCAGGTCAACTGAATATATATCATACAAGAGGGAAAGCAGGAGGATTGGCCTTTCGTCGGTCCAGGACTATTGGATATGCCCATGAGGAAATAACATCAATATCTTTATCAACTTTCATCCTTACTTAATCGAACCAACAACCTATAAAAACCTTTATTTACATTTCATTATATTATGAATTTGTTGACGATGGTTGTCAAAATATGAAGCTAGGCAGTACCAGAGGCTCAAACAAGTCAGCGGTGGAAAACCAAAGTAGTAGTGACAATTGTGCGGTGGAAAAAAATAGGGCAAACCATGACTTCATTCGAAATTAGATTTTCGTTGTGTGCCTTGACAATTGTTTGACCAGTCAACAGTGGAAAACCAAAGTAGTACTGACAACTATACGATGGAAAACAAAAGGGAACATGGTTGTAGATAGTGAACTGATTCAAAAAGGACACCTTCGGTGCCCCTAAAGGTGCAAAGGTACATCGAAGCAATGGAAGATTTGGGAAGATCATCTTCGGTTTGACATATCCAACTATAGGAATTCATGACTTGTGTTTTGCTATCATGTTAACTTTATAGTTAAATCTATTTTTAAGCAAGTTGTACAATGAAGTGATTTGTAGAAGGCTATTTTTTTTGGAATTGTAGGTATGATATGATGAGTCATAGTAAACATTAAGGTTTTTGGAAGTTTCTGGTTTGAATCCAATGTTTTTGAATGACTTCTGGCATAAATTCCGTGTTTATTAAAATCGACATTATTTCCATTTCTGGTCATGATTTTTCCACTACTTTCACTATTGCAACTTGGATTTTTCCACTAAGAAACATTGTATCCCCAGTCATTCATTGGTGTCATTTATATTGATTTAATTCCTCCTTAAAGTTTCCCCTCCTATGTAGCTAACATCGTGGAATCACTAATAACTCGTTCTCTCACATGATTGACCTTTAACTCTTTAGTGTCTTAGTCACAATGATGTCTTCAATTTCCCATGTGATTTGTCATGGTAACTAACTTTAACAAAACCTATTATTTCATATCGATTTATCTAGCCTCAATACACATTACTTATTTTTAGTAAATCTAAAACATTTCCATAACTTCACCGACACACAGAATTTGGTCAAATGAAATGCATGATCTCTCTTTCAAGAAATAGTTAGAATGGTGACCTAATTATTTTCGTAGCAACTAAATGGGACAATAAAATTTGCAAATGTGGGTCAACTTCTAGCTTCTTACTAGACTCCACAATGTTCCCAATGACCTTTATCACTTCACCAAATCTACATTTGATTCCCACATCCTCGATCCACTCAAGCAGAGCCAAACTAAGCACTTAAATTGATAAGCCACATAACTTGTGTGCAAGATGCATTGCAAAGCATTACCTATAATCAAACGGTTAAGGGCATCCTTTTTCCAAGTTGTAAATTAAATTCATAATAGAAACTGCCAAAACCAATAAGTTTCATCGGAAATTAACTTTATCATTCTTTCAACCACAATTGTTATTGTATAGTTTAACCCATGGCATCACCTCTTGATCTTGAAATTCTTGTAGTTCAGTTCAAGATTAGATCTTCGTTCTCCAAGGGGAGAAACAAAAATGAATGTCCATATTTTTTAAATTTTTCTTTTGGTGGAAATCAAGTGGATGCTCCATGGAAGCCCTTAACCAACTCCATACCATTGATCAAAATCCTTTGTCAACTACTTATGGATTTCAATAGACTTGTTGTTAATAGTTGGTCCTTTCCTTGAAAGGAATTTGTCAAAAGTATTCCTTTGAGATTAAAAAGGGAAGAATCTATGAAGCTAGATCCTTCACTACAAGTTCTTGAATTCATCTTAATAATAGCTCCTATCTTCACTACTAGTCTTGGTAACAACATTTCGCTTACATGACCTCCTTTAGCATCATTAAAAAAAAATCACATGATCTCTTCTATAAAACATGGCATTCAAACTTATGTCTCCTAATGGATCTATGCCAAAGAGATATACATTTATCACCAGTTTCATATGTATCCACTCTACCATGTGATGATTCCACCAATATCCTCAACATGGACGTGTTGACACTCATAGATGCCCTCAATATCACCTTGAACATAATTTTTTTTACCATGTCAATACCCATCATGTTAATACTATTTCTCATGATTAAGGATGGGTGAGAACATACATTACAATTTTGATGTGTGGCTAGACTCCCTTGTAAGCTTTCCCAAAATTGCTAAAGCTTAGTGCTTGCTTGAATCCCTATGTGGCAAAATTGATTTACTTGTATGTGAATCGTTGATACTTGCATTCAAGCTAGAGGGCTTCAATGTGTTTTTATTTCTTGGAAGCTCCAACATCGAGTGTGATTTAGGCTTTTAGCCTTGCTATGAGGTCACACCCCTTATAGATTCGAACTTGGCTCAACATATTTCTCCTATGAGAGAACTTATCCAACATCTTTTACAACCCACTCTTACTTTCCTCGAAAGACATGAAAAGAATGACATATTTTTCAATCCAAAGATCCTCCAACATATCTCTAGTCTAAACATTTTCTTATTTCCTTTCACCACCTCAAAGCTATCAAAAACACTTCTCACTTTGTCTCTTTGATTTTTTTACTGGTTTTCCATAGAGGACATTTCAAAAGCACAAATCCAACCATTCCACACTAAATTATAGTGGTGGAAAACAACATAAATGGCCTTTTACGTAAATATTTCTAAGAAAGTGGGACAAAATATCTAAATGATGGACAACAACACTGTAGACGAACTATAGGAGCGGTCCACTCAATCTATCTACACTCTAAATGTGCAGTCTACATGTTGCTAAGTCCTCTCTGATACCATGTTAAAATGGGAAGGTAGATCTTATAGAGACCAAAAGAGTATTTAAGAACTTTGACTAATCAAATATTGTTACACTTATAAGTGCATGGATGTTGTCCCAAGATAGACATACTATCTTAAACATAAAAATAACTAGTTGAGGAAATATATCAGCCACACACGAATATAGGAACCATTTTGTTGGAAAGAATCTCTCAAATCAAATTAGGTTTAAAAACTTCTTAAAGACTAAAAAATAAGGTCTACCTAGAAAGCCAACAAATCTTGATAATCCACACATATACTCACACCTAAAATAAATAAAAATTATGTATTCCAACATTTATAACAACACTATCAAAAAATAAAAAAATTAAATATTTAAAATCCTAAATACTTAACCATATATTTTTATAATTTCAAAAAAATAATAATAATATTCATTTTGTTCAATTACTGGGTCATTTAAAGAACCTTATTATTTGAGATAGAAACATCTAATAATCGTTTCGTAATTTTTATTTTATTTTAAATGGGTTCGTTAAAAGCTGACATCATTTCTTAATTTTATTTAATTTTAATTGACATGGCAAAAACGAACAGACATTGAAAGTTCAAAATTCATAAACGTATTTCAATTTTGGGTGGCATGTTTCCCGTCTACCAATGCTTGTACGAATTTCCCACAGCTTACCTTTTGAAAATAATTTCTCACATCATATGCTTGGTGCCACTTTTAGGATCTTACTTGATAGAAATATGTGAGTGTCAATTTTCATGCAGGTGTGGAATTTGTCATTGCACAGACCGGTTTTTGATTTTTAAACGTATTATGCTGATAAAAAATTTATCTTATAATGTTGTAGATTTTTCTCTTAAATTTTTTTGAGTGTAAAATTTAAAGAAAAGTTTGTGTTTTAAGGGATTTGATCTTTCTAGATACATGATAAATCTAATGTTATATGGATCTAAATTGGTACTAGTTGAAGGTAACAATGTCATATTTTTAGATTATCATTATTATGCATATATTTGATATTAACTTCAAAATTCACGTAATGTTTTCTTTGCTTGACATGACCATATTATTCTCTTCTTTAATTTACTCTGTGTTGCTTGCCTTGAATGTTTTGTAAATTTTTGTTAGGATTCTTTGAGTGGTCTGTGTGTTTATGTGTTTGGATTTGGATGATAATGTTTTTGAATGTTGTAGTTGTTATGTTATATTTTTATGTGTATGTAATTGTCTATTAGTAATTAGTTGTTGATGAAGAAGGGAGACAATCTTGTCAATAGTTTGCAAGAGGATTGATATTGCACATCTATTTCATTTAATTTTAGGTATAACAACCTCTGACAACTAATTAATTTTCAATATTGTCTCTCCAGGTATTACTAAATATATATTGAAGAGTAGTTTTAATAATTTATTGCATCAAAATTACTCATGAAATAATTTTTTTCTTTGTTAATGTTTGAAATAATTTATTTCCTTCAAAAATATTTTGTTGGTTTTTTATCTATAGTCTATTTAGTGAAGTCAAGAAATAATGTATTTTTGATTTTGTTTTAAATGAGTGGCTAGAATTATAAAATATTTACATTATTTATTTCTCCAAACAATTTTCACATCTCCTTTAAGAATATTTTGATTTTTTTAATGTTTATAAATATATATTTTCCTCTTATCAATATTATCAATACATTATTATATGCAATTATCTATTAGTAATTTCAAATATATATAATTTTGAATATATGTAATTGTCTATTAGTAATTAGTTGGTGATGTAGAAGAGAGAAGAACTTATCAAGGATTAATTTGCACTTTGTAGGAGGATTGATTCTACACATTTATTTCAATTTAATTCTAGGTATCGCAACTTTTGATAGCTAATCAATTCTTAATAGTGTCCTTTTAGGTATTACTGTATATCTTGAAAACATTTTTTCTTAATAATCCACAATGTCAAGATTAACAACATCTAATGCATTTAATGCAAGCAATCAAATAAGGTTAGAAAACAACATCTACATTGAAATCAATGCATCTAATGCAAGCAATTAAATGATATTAGAAATAAAGATTTACACTAAAATCAATGCATCTAGTGAAAGCAATCAAATAGGATTAGAAATCCAAATCTACATTGAAATAACTGCATCTAGTGCAAACAATAAAACAGGATTAGAAATCAACATCTACACTAAAATCAATGTATTTAGAGCAAGCAATCAAATAGGATTAGAAATCAACATCTACAATGGAATTAATGCATCTACTACAAGAAATTGAATAGAATTCTAAGAAAGCATCATCTACAATGAAATCAGTGCATCTAGTGCAAGAATATTCTTCCCTCTCTCTCCCATCCATCTAATCTTGAAAAATATTTTTAATAATTTACAGTCTCAAGATTAACAACATCAAATCCATCTAATGCAAGAAATTAAATAGGATTAGAAAATGAAATCTACATTGAAATTAATGTTTCTAATGCAAGAAATCAAATAATATTAGAAATCGACATCTACATGGAAATCAAAGCATCTAGTGCAAGCAATCAAATATAATTAGAAATGAACATCTACACTGAAATCAATGCATCTAGTGAAAGCAATCAATAATATTATAAATCACCATCTACACTTCAATCAATGCATCTAGAGTAAGCAATCAAATAGGCTTAGAAATAAACATCTACACTGAAATCAATGCATCTAGTGCAAACAATAAAATATAATTAGAAATCAACATCTTCATTGAAATTAATGCATCTAGTGGAAGCAATCAAATAGGATTATAAATCATCATCTACACTGAAATCAATGCATCTTGTGCAAGAAATCTTCTTTCCTCTCTCCCCCCTCCATCTCAATCTATATCTCCTTTCATCTCTCCTTCTTTGTCTATCTATCTCACCCACCGCCCAATGCCCCCAAACACACACACACTCTCTCCATATATATCTATCTCTCCCTCCCTCCCTTCTTCTTTCTATTTCTCTCTTCTTCCCTCTCTTCACCTCCCATATATATCTCTATCTCCCTCTTCCTCTCCTTTGTCTCTCTATATAACCCCCAAACCATACGCACTCTATCTCTATGTCTATCTATCTCTCCCTCCCTCTTACTCTCCCTCTCCCTCTCTCCCCCTTCTATTTCTCTTCCCTCCTGCTCTCTTCTCTCCCTTTGTCTCTGCCTTTTCACTCCCTCTCCCTCTCTCTCTATCCACTTTTCTCTCTTTATGTCTTTCTTCTTACCTACATCTCTCTCCCCCTCCAACTCCCTCACTCCTCTCTATCATGTCCTCTCTCTCGTCCTTCCTCTTCATCCATTTCTCTCCCACCTCACTCTATCTCTGCCACCCCCCTCTTTACCTTCCAACTTTGTCACTATCTCCCTCCCTCTCTCCTCTCTCCTTCTCTTCCCCCTTCCTTCCATCTCTCCTTCTTTGTCTCTCTATCTCAACCCAAAACATACACACTCTCTCTCCATCTCTCCCTAGTCACTCCCCCTCTCTCTCTCTCTCTCCACTTTTCTCTCTCTTTGTCTTTCTTTTTCACTACCTCTCTCACTCCTTTCTTTCTCTCTCTCTCTTCATTCCTCCTCTTCCCTCTCCTTCATTATATCTCCTCCTCTCCCTTGTCACTCCCCCTATCTCTCCACCTCTATCACTCTATGTCTTTGTTCTTCCCTCCATATATATATATATATATATATATTATATATATAATATATATGTGTGTGTGTGTGTGTGTGTGAGTTAATATATATCATGATATATTAATATATATTATAATATAGCAAATTTAATATTATATTAAATTTAATATTTCATTAATCTAAAGTTATTAAATATAATAATACAATATCAATATTAAATTTAATGACACTTTTTACACGACATGATAACAAAATTTATAATAAAAATACATCAAGTTAATATTTCAAATATTACAACTTTAATGTAGAAATATTTATGTCTTTAAATATTTTAATATGTCCCTAGGATATGGCTTTTCTTTTTAAAGATTCATTTTACAAATGTTAAGTTAAAACAAATATTAAAAGATTTTGGAGCAAGATTTTTGATTATGTGAATTAACATTTTTCATTTGATCTAAGAAATGACATTGGCTTTAGTAAAGAGAAAATAAAATAAAACTCTACTTAATTTGGAATTTTAATGTGGTAAAAAAAATTGTTAAAGGTAAATTTATGATCCATTTAAATTTACCTATATGATAAAGGAACTATTAAAAGCATGAGATACGTTTATTAACCCTTCTAATGCATAGTTATAATTTAATAATTAATCTTAGTCCATTAATAAGATTAAAAAGTTATATATAATTTAAGATTGGCCCACATTAGCGAAAATTGTTTTTATTATTTTTCAAAGACGTGACATACTTACACATTGGGGTCATCATGGGCGCCTCTAGGCGCAACAATTTGTGATACGCATCGAAATGATGCAACAATCTGTGATAAGCATCAAAACGACAACAATATGTGATACACATCAAAACACTTACTTCTTCATTCATCCCAAATTGTTAAATTTAACTAAATTATAACTTTATTTAAAATAATAATAACAATACTAATTAAAAATAATCAATATAGAAGTTAAACATGTATATTCTAAAAAAACATGAAACAATAATCTTAACCATGGATATTCACCCGCACTTTATCATGGAGATCCTTAATCTCTAAAATAAGTTTTTTTACAATACCATGGGCCAACACCACGACTTATCAATATGTGATGCCTAAAAAACAAAACCAAAAACATAACTACTCAGGAAATAAATGTTAATATTTGATTAATGTAAACTACTAAAAAATATTATAGAATATTTTATAAAGATTAAATCTCTACCATCAATCTAATAGCTTTTTTGTAAACATTAAAAACTTAATTAATTAATATTATAATTAATTACTTAATATTATATTATCTTAATCCATTCTTATAATTTTACTAATTCTAATTCATTTCCATTAATATCTCTATAGTATTACTTAAAAATTGAGGAACGATAATTATTTTTATTTTTTTTCAATTAAAAACATTATATCAACTGTATATTTATGAGATAATTTTATTTAATTATAATTACTACTTAGATATTATTATATTTTATATTGAGATAGTAAATATAGAAAAGATGTTTGACCTGGAGTATGCTGTAAAACTACTTCTTCTTGCTTAAGAGCTCGTCTTCCTCGGACTTAAGGAAACAGGTTAACGGCCCAAGACCCAGAGACATCTGGCAAGAGTGAAAGCCTGCTCCCTTACGGACCACCAGCGGGTTATTACAGGTGGCGTGGTTTTCCTTGATAATGGTGATGAGTCAAACCAACATTCATGGATGGCAGCGAGAGATAATTGTCCTCAATGTTGGTTTGACACCTGAGTTTGATAGATTTTGCCACCTTCCGAAAAAGAAAAAAGAAAAAAAATTAAATTATTCAAAATTATTCAAAATAATAATATTTTTTTAAATTTATATAAAATACGGGAGATTCCCATATATATTTTGCACTTATTAATAGTATGTTTTATACTCGGAAAAAAATGAGAGTAATGAGAATATATTTGTATTGTTTTGGAAAATATGCTTCCGGATTAACATTTATACTTGTACAGCTAACAGACTCACGTTAAAAACAAGTCTCGTTTACAATGGAGCCCAGATCATCCATATGGTAGCGGAGAAGTTGAATTTCCTCGGGAGTTGTCTATAATGCGACTTTTTGGAGATTCCGGTGACGGAATCCGGCGGAAGAAATGAGGTTAAATCTTGATTTTTAGCAGTTAAAATGGTTTTTTAACTGCATATTTGGATTCAGCGCTCTGAAAAACCCCTGGGAGCCATTGATTGTGCAGAAACTAGCTATGAAACTTGGGATTCCAATGAATTGCTGCCGGATCTTGACCGGAAAAATCCTTCGGAAAGACTTTCAAAAAGTCGCGTTATAGACTACTGCATTTCCTCATGCTTATCCAATCTCCTCTTGGCCTCCATCCCAAGATTCCTCTTGGCCTCCATCCCAAGATCTATTGCTACAGAAGAAGAAACTTGGTGTCAGATTCTTGCATTCTCAAATTAAAAAAAATCCACTTGTAACTTGTCGAGGCGATCATTGAGCTGAGTTATAGCCATCTGTAATTTACTATCCATGGTTTTGGTTGTGATTTACTATCCATGGTTTTGGTTGTGTGGGAGAAGCTATTTTTCTTGGCCTTAAAAGTTAATCTAGTTATTTAGCGTATAGGATTCACAAAGATTATATAGGATTCACAAAGATTATGAATAGATGTTCCGTAAGGGAGCCAGCTTTCACTCCTACAAATGTCTATATATAATATAATATGTTTTTATAATAATTCAGAATATGGAATTTAGAATTACATTTTTTTCCCCTAGAAAATAAATTGGAATAAAAAGAAACATGTTGAGATCTACAATGGTGATGATATATGACTTTGTCAACTAAAAAGCAACATTAAAAACATTCTATATAGCATATGTGTGTAAAATCTGATTAACTTATTCTCAAGGAGGGTGCCCAGGAGTAGCCCCCACCCCCTTTGATATGATGTATGTTCACATGAAAGGGGGTTGCAGCTCCAACTATACCTTGCACATTACATGTCCTCCTGTCACTTCATCGATCATGGCATGAAGTAGACTCAAGGTTAAACACCATTTGAATATTCCAGGTGGCATAAGTAGGTACATAAGGACTTAACAGGAGAATTCTACCAGATTGGTAGAGCTAGAGGAAAAAATTAACAGGATAGACCACAAGCTAATCATTCTAGCTAGGAGATCAACCAACATCTCCCTCTCCTCTAATAAGGGTAGTGACCAGCTAGCGCAAGTGCCTAGAGATTATGCCCAATAGTTGTTATAACTCTTACAACACTATAGCCCTTTTTTGTCTTCTCATGCCGATTTATGTCAAGGTATGACAAAGCTAGCCTGTTTTATAAGTTTCTATTTACAAGATGCTCTAGTTGGATGAGGTTTTAGCAACCTCGAGCCTTTGAACTCTTATGTTACTGATTCGGTTTCCCTTTGGGTATATCAGTACCATTTTTTTTTTTTTTTTTTATCTATGTAATCCTCATTTGACATAATAAGTTTCATTTGATTGATTTTATCTAAAATTGAATAAGTTTATATAATTTTGAATCATAATCAAAATACAAATATATTATTTTATTTTCAAAATATAGATTATAATAAAACTCTAATTGCATTCATATTGGGGAATATATTAAGGAAAAAATGACATAATATATTGAGCATTTAATAGGGGTAAAGGGTTTCTATATTGGAGGGTATAAAAATGGAATTCAAAGTTAATGAAAAAATATAAAGTGGTAGAAAAAATGCTAATGAAAAAATGGATACAACTAGGATTTGTTTTATATTGGGAAGATGTATTGCGTTAGTATTGGTAAGGGGTTAAATAATGTGATTTTTAGACGTATTTTCCAATATGTAGTCAAATTAACGGTATTGTTTAATATGTTACTAACTATGTGATATGTCAAAGATTCATTGAGTGAAACCCCTGTGGTACTACCAAAAACTTTAATATATCTTTTTTTAAAAATTCATTGTGTGAAACCCCTATAATACTACAAAAAACTTTAATGTATTTCCTTTAATATTATAAATCTTATCATAAAAATGAAATATTACCTTTGCAAACTACACACAACATTCAAATTTTGTTTATATAACCACCCATAGTTATAATGTATAAAAATATCTTCTATTTATCAAAAACGAAAGTTAGATTTTCCTTTAACAAATTGAAATTGATTCAATTAGTCAAAATCATATCATATAAAAAGTAACATTTTCTACCTTTAATATATAATTATACAAATTTTCTCAAACAGAATTTACTAGAAAACTTGTGTGTTTATTAAATTTGTATATTAAAAAAAAAACAAAAAACAAAACTTAGATGAATTTTCTAAGGAAAATAACTTTCCCTAAGAAAGACTACATAAATTTATTGTTCATTGGAAACAGGATCTGTGTGATAGCCTTGACCCTCTTGGGATCAATATTGATATTTCTCTTTGCTATGATGTGTCTGAGTACAATCCCTTCAGACACTCTTATTGGGATTAAGGGAAATCCCATACTTTCGAAAACACTCGAATATCTGCTTTAGATGATATACATGAACTGAATTTTTCTTTGAAAACAAAGTAACATCATCTAAATATAGAACAAAGCTTTGACCTGTAAGGCCATAGAAGGCAATGTCCATTGCTCTTTGAAAAGTTGCACCATCATTGATTAGTCCAAATGGAATTCTCTTGAAAGCGAACTGTCCCCATTTAGTTCGGAAGGTAGTTTTAGGTCAATCTAGTTTTGTTCCTAGCACTTGATTATAGCTTGAAAATCCATCTAATAGTGAAAACATTTCAGATACAGATACTATCTAGAGAATATACTCCATTGATGGCACCAAATAGTTGTCTTTGTCAAAACCCCGGTTAAGATTTCGAAAATCAACACATAGATGTATTTCACTAGACTTCTTTCTAACCGGGACCAGGTTGGAAACCCACGTGGAATGTCTAACTTTGAAGATGATCCAAGCATCCAACATCTTTCTCAATTCCTTCTGAATGAGGGGTTCCAATGTTTGATGGACTTTTCGTAGTTTCCGTTGAAACGATTTCACCCCTTCTTTTATAGGAATTATGTGTTGGATAATACGAGTGTTATAAGTATTCAAATCATCGTATGCCCATGCAAAAAATATTGATATTATTTAAATAGGTGAATAAACACTTGTTCTTCCCACAAAGAACAACAGGTATCGAGGTTCAAATGTTTTGGATCTTATGGTGTTAAAAGGTTGACTTGTTTAGATGCAAGCTTCGAACACTGAGTCTTCATGTCGGTTGGTCCTTTGAATCGATTCTACAAGTCATATAATTTCTCTAGGGACACCACACCTTTTGGCATAATGTTTCCTTTCAGTGCTTTGCATTATTCCTGCAGAGCCTCCTCATGCTCATCCTCCTTTATGGCAAGATATTTGAATACGTCATCATTTTCCATTAAGTGTAGTATCTATTGGTCATCATTGAAAAGACGTAAATTAGTGACATTTTCACATACATATGTTTTATAAAAAAATTCAATAAACAAGCCATTTTTCAATGGTGACATCCTAGCAACAACATGTGTTAATGCATATTCTACCGCACTTCTAGCTCTAAGAACATAAACAATATTGAAAGCTTTGAAATGATTTATCAAATGCCATACCTCCTACCGATAGTTTTTAAGATGAGGTGAAACACAATGTATAGTATCTCGTACCTGACAAGTGACCACCTCTGAGTCACTGATTACCTTTAGGAGCCTTACCTTCAGGTCAATAACTTTCTTCAATCCAAGTACAAGTGCCTACAATTCTACAACGTTATTGGGTCACTCGAACTCCAGATGGCATGAAAGTTCATGTTTCTTGTTATGTGGTTCTATAAGTACACAACCATATTTGGAATTTTCCTGCATCTTAGAACCATCAAAATAAAGTGTCCAAAAAATGTGAGCTACTATGCTATTTCCTATATTATTACTCTTACTAATACTAATATTACTATTATCATGTATATCTATATTACATGATTCATTTGCACCAGATGGAGAACAAGGAAAGAGTTCCAACTATGTATCTGGTGCAACAGGTGATGGTTGTGCAAGATAGCACCCAAGGTCAGTTTCCAAAAAAATAGTTTCTGAAAATGAAGTCTTTGAAAGCAACAAACTTTTTTTTTAACTTCGAAGGGTGCAATAGTATGTTTCATGTAAAGTTCTAATTCCACCAAGATTTTGGCATTCTTGCCCTTCTACTGAAGCCACAAATGTGATCAATCGGTAGAAAAATTCCCCTGTAATTTTGTAGACCAATCCCTACTTAACAATACATTGTAGGCTTCTGGGATGTCCACAATCACTATTTTTATGCACTGGTGAACTCGGTGATCAAATGATAAGTGAATAACAACATTTATGAGTTCACCAATAGCTTGGACAAGGGACCTATCTAGCTTAATAATCTATGCATCAGTTTTCTCCGATTTGGCATTGATTTTCTTGGCAACAGACAATGGAATTATGTTTACAGATGCACTAGAATCAACTAAACAATTGTGAATATTGTAATTGAAAATTTCAAAAGTCAATGAAAATGGATGCCAAAGAGTATTGGTTTCTAATGTTACAATGTTAACAATTGATTCTAGGGGACCAGAAGACTTACTAGAAACCTTTTGGGAAGAAGAAGCATTATCACCTGATGAAGGTTGGGAAAGGGCTCGAACAAGTAGTTCCTGCTAGCTTGCTATCCTTGTAAGCTCGAAGATGGAAATATTTTCATAAGATTTCTTCAAGTCTTCCACTATTTTGTAATCCAGTGCAATAGGAATTACCGAAGTGTCTAGAGAAGTGAATTTGTTTGACACTTCCAGAATGGTAGACTTGCTTTTAATATTGGCATAAGTGTTCTTTGTTGTGGCAATGTCTCCAGATTTTATTTTTTTTGAGCCAAGTTGACAAGTGGTGTGGTTTTCCTTAATAAATGTTCCTTCAATTTTTTCCTCACCGGCTCTAGTTAAGGAACAAGCATTTGAATTCTTAACTTGTATCGACTATTTTGTTTCTGAGACAGGGCCTCATTCAGTGGTGGTTCTTCAACATTTTTCTTCACAACAGTGAACATACAATTGAAAGTATTTACTCCATGTTCAACACCCACAGTCTCTTCAAATATATGTGGTTCTTCCTTTTCTTCAGTCTACTTAGTCTTCTCATATGAAAATATTGCATCAATGATGTCTGCAACTAAAGCATTCATGTTGTGATTCCACTGTGGGAATGTCTTTTCTGAAAAGAAGAATATTGATCCATGCCCATGCTTTCGACATTTAGCATGACATTTGATCTCTGTGTAGACTTAGCCAACTGATTACTATTGTTATTGTTATTATTATTCCTTCTCAGTAACTTAAACTGGGGGGTCTTGCTGCTGATAGTGGTCTCACTTGTCTTATGTTTTAATTTTGCCAACTCATTGGACAAAGTCTTGATGGTTCTAGTCAAACTTTCAAGATCAGTAACTTCTTTATCTTTGGCCTTACTTGAAGAATCCTGAGACCTTTTTTCAGTCTCCTTGGCATCTTTGGATGATTCATCATCGACAATGACTCCAATTGAACACAAGTACTTTTCCACAAAAATGGATTTCTACAAAATTCTGTGCCAACGTTTCTTTTGCGGTTCTCTTTACAAACTACACAATGCTTGTCAGCAAGGCAGAAGTGTAGTAGTCAATCACGATGGTAATGAAGCTTCATTTCCGTGGGAAATTTGTTCAATATATGATTGAACCTATAATTAGAACCCTTGAAATTTCATTTTTGATCCATATTTATATTCCATACCTCCTTTGATAACATGTTTAGGGTTTTATCATCAGTGGAATTTTCCAGGAACAACCTTTTAAAACCCCTCCAATTCTGAATTGAATTTGCAAGAAGAATATGGTACCAAACAACTACTCTACCATCTAAGGTACAAGAAAATACTTTACATGCAACAATGCCATCACATGCCTTAAGCATCTACAGGTGTAGGTAGAAGCTATCCAAATGTTCTTCCGCTTTGATCGACATGTGAGGGTCCTATTTCGTTAACAACTTTTATGGGTGTCCTCAAATCTTATGTAAAATACCTGGAAGAGCGAGTGGGTCCCGAGACGTCTAATCTAGATCTTAGTTTGCCATGTTCTCCTCTCTATGCTCCTCCTCCTCTTCAAAGTCTAAGGAATCTCCCCTGAAATTGCATATCTCGTGGAAAATTTCATCTAAAAACACAACGTTATCCTTGTCCCTTTCATTACTAGGTGGAAGTTGATATGGATGTTCTATGTCTCCTGCAAATTCTACTAACTCTTCAACCATATCTTCCACCATAGAAACCACTATCCTGGTAGGATTTATTTTTTTCTTTTCTTTGGTAAATAAGGAAGGTTATGTGGCCCAGGAAATAATCCAATAGCCTTTGTAAAGAGATAGGTTATAGGTCAAATTTCTTGGATGTGCTCTAGGTAACTTCGTAAGTTGGTTCCGAGCCGGGCTGAAAAGATCCACCTACTTTAGGAATATGAGTCAGAGAGGTGTTGGTAATGTTGTTGATTTTTCTAGAATAATTATGATGTGGGTGGGTTGAATTATCAGCCATAGAAAATTGGTTGCCCTCGTCCTAACTAGAAATGTTGATAGTGTTGGACCTGCCAACATTCAAAGGGGTCTCCCCGATATGCGGTCCCAATTAGACTTCACACCATTTGGTATAGGAGCCCCATCCAGAATATGGCCCAATTTCTGCCTACTTAAATATTTTCCTTGGCTTTAGCTGTAAGCAAGGGAGAGAATCACATATGTTCCTTTGAAAAGCAAGCAAGTGTGTTTGGTGAATGTTCGGTTACAGGTGCATCAAGTTTCTTCTACTATGGAGGGGAAAGAAAGTGAGCCTCTGAGAGAGAGGTAATAGTACTAGCCTAGTAGAAAAACATACAAATAATAATGTTTCGTCTAACATCCAGCGAAATATTCCACAAAGACGTGAAGATCGTTACAGCCAATACAACACATTCTCAATAGGATAAGCACAAAAATAATTGAAATAGTTCAACTACCTTAGTATAGGTGAAAGAAAACATGAATCATAAAAATTTATAGAACAATATTACAAACATTCATAATCCATATATGAAAATGTGTTGGCCATCAAGCTTCAAATATTAAGTAAAATTCCATAGATGCATGTATATAATGAACATCACTTGCTCCAATAGTGGAGCGTTGGAGCCACAACTTGCTCCCAAAAGTGCTAACTTGTCTCTCTAATTCCTATGGGAGAATCCAAGGTTAAAAGTCCTTTACATTAGAAATGAGGATATATTTATAACTTTAGGAGTGACCTTTCATATCCTTGCGACTCTTGACTTTCTAACTTCTAGTGACCTTTGGACTTCTACTACCTTTGGAGTTCCAAATGACTTTTGGAATTACATATGACTTTTGGTATTACATGTCCTTTGGACTTTCGTGACTCTTGGAATTCTACATGTCTGTCTTTACAATGTTTACATTAATACATGTTGACTTCCACATCATCATATGATGATACTAGACATGTCACTATCTTGGATGATCGGGGCTGATATTTACTAATGACATGGAATTTCTTCAATGGTGACATTGCTTCCACTGTATTTTCTCTTCATTCATATTTTGATCATTGTGCTTTCACCCTCCAAAAGGTCTTTGATCTTGGAGTCTTTAGGGTGCTTCGATCATCAAGTTTCAAGTGTTTTCTTGGCTCTTTTTGTGCTTCCTTTTTATATTGTATTTCTCGATCTTCCTTTTATGGGCTTGCCACGAGGTCCTTAGAGTACCTGCTTCTATAATCACTCACGACGAGCAACTATCAGTTTAAAAATATCCTACTCTAATTTTCCTAATCATGCTTGTTCGTTGTGATCAAAATGGTTGAAGGAGCCTCCGGACACAATGGTGCACTTTGAAAAACTAAAGGACTGAGGAGGGAAGGCTTTGGGGCTTCGTCATGTGCTCATGCGCTAAAGGGAAAAAAATATTTTAGGCAGAGTGCATGTTGCAAGTTCAAAGGGTAAATGGGAAGGATTTGGGCTTCTCAAGTGCATTATGCACTCAAAGGAAAGATATACGGTGTAGGGTGCACTCCCGAAGGCTGAAGGGTGAGGCTTCATTCCTTAGGGGTGTGCTCATTCACTCAAGAGGCATTAGGAAGGCGACAAGGCACACTCCTGAGGGTTGAAGGTTGGGGCTTCATGCCTTCAGAGTGCACCAGTGCGCTCAAGAATTTCAGGAGGGTGCATGGCGCATTAGGGAAGGATGAAGGATTGAGCTTCAGGTCTTCAGGGTGTGTGAGTGAACTCAAGGAAGACTTAGTCATTTTAGAGGGTGTATTTCGGAACAAAGAATGGGATTCATTCTTTTGTAGTGCACCCAGCTCTCAGGGAGGGCATAGGGTTTATTTGTGAACAACAAAGGGTCTCCCATCAAGGCTTCATAGTGCGCTCATGCACTCCTGGCCTTAATAGGCTCATTTTACAACCAACATTTGTCTAAGTATGGATGATCAGTCAAGGGCTGAGAAAGATGAGTTATACACATAAAACCATGTGCAACACATACTAATTGATTGATAAAACTTAGACAATCTTGATCAATAATGAACATACATAAAAAAAACCACTTTATGCATATTACCCAAGTATAACTAGAGAAGTGTGTGTGACTGTGTCCCAAAGGTGTAATTTTACAATAAAAAAGGTGTTATGACCATAAAATTCCTATAGAGATGTTATAATAAATACAATAACACTTAAGAGCATTCAAGAACACTTAAGACATATGAAACAACATAGAATGATACTTGATGACCAAGGCGACACTTGATACGACGATGAAGTAGCCTCTGAAATTTGAATGTAGTGAAATTTTGGAGGGTGTTGTAGTAATGACAACACCACCTCATAGGGAAGTGGACATTTCTATTGAGTTAATACTGGGAGAAGCACCCACATCTAAGGCACCATACAATACTCTAGAGTTGGTGGAATTGAAGTTGCAGCTTAAGGATATGCTTGATAATGGATACATAAGGACAAGTGTGTCGCCTTGGGGTGCACCAATGTTGTTTGTGAATAAAAAGAATGGTACTCTCAAGTTGTTCGTTGATTATGGGAAGATGAAAAAAGTGGCTATCAAGAACAAGTATCCATTTCTGAGGATTGATGACTTGTTTGATTAGATAAAGGGAGCAACAATGTTCTCAAATATTGTTTTAAGATCAGGATATCATCAGGCGCACACTAAAGAAGAAGATATATACAAGACTAGATTCCATACCAGGTATGGGCATTATGAGTTCATAGTGGTTCTTTTTGGTCTTACTAATGCTCCAACTACTTTCATGTGTTTTATGAACAATATGTTGCATCCTTACCTAGACAAGTTTGTGATAGTGTTCATTCATGATAAATTGATATATTCTCGGAATGAGGAAGATCATGCAAATAACTTGGAGGAAATATTGAGATTGTTGAGAGAGAATTAATTCTATGGAAAGCTCAACAAGTGTAGTTTCTTTCAGAATGAAGTTCTTACTTGGGACATGTTGTTTCCAAGGAAGGCATAGTAGTGGACCCGGAAAAAATTAAATCTATCATGGAGTGGCTAGCTCCTAGGAATGTGGATGAGTTTAGATCATTCATAGGACTAGCACATTATTATAGTAGGTTCATTAGGAATGTGTCCCATATTGCCTATCCTATTACATCCTTGCAGTTAGAAGGAAAGAAGTTTGAATGGATTTAGGAGTGTGCAACTAGTTTTGAGTTGAAGCATTTTCTTACAAATGTTGTGGTATTAAAGATTGCAAATCCTGACAAAGAGTTTTTGGTATGTACAGATGATTACAGGAGAGGACATGGTGGAGTCCTGATGCAAGAACGACAGGTGGTATGATATGCATCAAGAAAGTTGAATGAGCATGAGCAGATCTATGTGACTCATGATCTTGAGTTTTTAGCTATCATCCATGCCTTGAAGATGTGGAGACATTATCTTCTTGGAAAGAGGTTAATATTGACGAGTGATCATAGTGGATTGAGGTACTTGTTTAACCATCCCAATATGAATGTTAGGAAAGACATATGGTTGGATACTCTCAGTGAGTTTGACTTCAAGGTCAAGTACATTAAGGGTAAGGAGATCAGGGTCACAAATAATCTCAGTAAGAGAGTGCAAGTGAATTATATTTCAGTTGTGATTTCTTATGGGACAGATTTGTAGGAGCATATATTGTGGGAAGGACAACATGATAACATGTACAAGTAGTTGAAGAAGAGATTGCAGTAGTAGTGTGAAGGTGATAAGGATGAGGAATATCACCTCATGACAAATGGCTTGGTTAGATTCAAGAATAAGATTTATGTGTTGGATAGTAGTGAGCTCATGAACCTTATCTTGAGGGAGTTTCATGTCAAACCGTATTTGGGTCACCAAGGATATCATAAGACTCTGACAACTGATAATAAGTTCTATCACTGACTGAAATTGAAGAAAGAAGTGGCTAAGTTTGTTGCTAGATGTTTGGACTGTCAATAGGTAAAAGCAGAGTGTAAGCATCTAGCTAGTTTTTTGCAGTTGATTTCGATTCCAAAATGGGAAGGGGAGGTCCCTTCCATGGACTTAATTACAAGTTTTCCAAGGACATCGAATTAACATAACTCCATCATGGTTGTGGTTGATAGGTTAATTAAGGTATCTCACTTCATTGTAGTGAAGTCTACTAATTTAGCTAGTGAGGTAGTCGAGATCTTCATTAGGGAGATAATGAGATTGCATGGTGTTCCCAAGAACAACATATCAAACAGAGATGCCAAGTTCACTTCCATATTTTTGAAGGAGTTTTTTGTAGGCTTGGGGACAAAGTTAGCTTTCAGTACAACTTATCATCCATAGACAGATGGAGAGATAGAGAGGGTTAACAGGATTATTGAGGATATTTTGAAGATGTGTGTCACGCATTAGAAAAGGAAGTGGGAAGAGTTTATTCCATTGGTAGAGTTTGCAAATAATAATGGGTATCACAAATCCTTGAGGATGTGTCCATTTGAGACTCTTTATGTGTGGAGTTATAATACTCCTATCAACCAGAGTGATCTAGTGAACAGGGTGTTGATTGGACCAGGTATGTTGACTGAGATGGAATAGGAGATGTAAGTTATCAAGAGGAATTTAAAGGAAGCACATGATAGGAAAAATATTTATGTGGATCAACATAGAGCATTCAAGGAGTTTCTGGTTAGGGAGTATGTGTAATTTCACATCAAGCCCAAGAGGAGCTCCTTGAGGATTGGATCATGTGCCAAGTTGGCATCCTGATATTGTGGGCCTTTTGAGATCCTTGAGAGGATTGGACCAGTGGCCTACCGACTTGCACTGCCACCAACAATGAAAGTCCATGATGTTTTCCATGTTTCATTACTTAAAAGTATGTCTAGGATGTTGATCATATGATTGATTGGTATGTATTGCATTTGGAACCAGATGGAGAATTCCAACCAAAACCTTAGTGCATTTTGTAGTGGAAATAACTCGTGCTCTAGAACATAGCAATAGAGCAAGTTAAAGTGTAGTGAAATCACTTTGGGCCCATTGAAGCTACATGGGAGATGGTTGATAAGATGCGGGCTTTGTATCCTTCATTATTTGTTGGCTCAAGCAAATGAGTTTCTGGTATATATAGACTGCAATGAGTTGTGTTATAAAGCTCCAATGAGTGGTATGTTTGTTTTGATTTCAGCACAATTTCATTTTAAATGTTGCATCAAGATTGTTATAAAGCTCCATAGGCAGTATGTTTTATTTTAGTGGTTTGTTTCCATGTAAATAAAATAAGACCAAGGTCATGGGACACATATTCCAAGCTGAATGTTGGGAAAAACATTATAGTAAGCCTCACCTGTGATTAATTAATGGCTATGGAAATTAGCAAAGGCAAAGAGGCTATGGGTTGAGCTACTAGTTCTTGGAGCCTTAGACAACTTTGGTAGAGACCGATTTGGTTGATGTTGGTGATTTTTGGATCGTATAGGTGAGATCACTGTGGTTGAGGGTTAAGGTGGTTTGGCCTATGGAAGCCCTGGTTGGTTTTGTCCTGGTTTACCTTATGAGATCACACATTCAGGCTTGGAATATGGTGCAGGGGTGATTGGCTGAAAGAGAGATTTGGTTCAGCCCAATCTATGGTCACGTGGTACATGGAAGTCCCTGACTTCGTTGGCTTTCGCATATGTTAATAAGAGTTATTTTCCTATTGTGATCTATCAGCACTTGTACTAGATATCATGTTGACATTATGGTTGATTTTCCATGGTTCCTATGCTGGTTATTTGTTAGTTGTATGTTGGTTATATGATGTATGCTATCTATGGATCTTGTCATGTTTTGATAAGTTATTGAATGGTTAATGAATGCATGGGCTAACGAGTGTTATTGTATCTAGATAGAGAGGGGTTAGAGAATTCTTGGTCATTCTCAAATGAAGATTATCATTTTATGATCATAAATGCATTCATGACCTGTAGCTCACATGTTTACCATATGTTTGACGAAATGTGTGATGTTGATTAGTCATTTCTAGGTCAAGTTATTGCTTGAGTTTGAATGGTTATCATTGTTATCATATTTTCTATGCTTTTGGAAAGTTATAGATAGTTCTGGGTATTGGTCTAGAGGATAGCCTAAAAAAGTGGCTTAGATCCCAAAACCACATGCACAAAACTAGAGGATTTGGGTCATAATTGCATAGTGACAAGCTTGTAAGTGTGGTTATAGGCTTCCAACTACATAGATGTAGTTTCAAGGGTGGGGTTGTGGAGTTTGGTTAGAGAAAAAGTGTTCCATCTCAAGGATTTATCACCTATGGTGGTTGTCTAGCTCTTGAGTGATTTCTAGTCCCCGTGGGATGTCAGTAAGTGTTCAATTTGTAGGCCACGCTTCCTTACCTGGAACTTGGAGATCGGGTCATCTCATAGTTGTTAATAAATGTAAATAGTTTCGGTCTTCATAATTGTTGTACTCATTTTAGTATGTATCCTATGTAACAAGTAAGAAAAGAAGAAAGAAAAAGTATTATTATTTAAGCATGGGTTTCATGCTCATTATTGATGGCCTTTTAGGTAAAAACATGTTCTTCATGCTTCTAGGGTACATTAGGTCTTAGGATTTATTGTCATGAGTCAAAGGAGTCAACATCATGTTTATTAGTCCCTTCTGGGAAATTTGTAATTATCAAAAGTATTATTTTTTAGTCTAGAAATACTTCGAATCTCCAAGAGTACAAGTCGTCCTAAGGGAGGGAATTTGACCCCTTGAGAAAGCTATAAAAGGAAGCAAATCAATCTCATTTGGACATACTCACAAGTTCTATCTATCAAGGAAATAGTTCAATCTGTAGCTAGGAAGCTAAGAAAAGGAGAGTGAAAGTCTAGGAGAAGCTGAAAGGATGAAATTTAGTGTTTATGGGCTCTATCTCTCTCACATGTGCAAAAAAGATAGGGTTTCTTCATCCAGAAAGAGGTCGAAGTTGTAGGCTCGAATTACTGGGGAGCAAAGTTGTTTCCAAGGAGCATAATTGCATAAACAAGTTGTTGGAAAGAGAGAAATTCTAGTCTTGAACTTGTTGACCTTAGGGAGAGTTGTTTGGCTCCAGGAAGGTCTCAAAAGGAAGACAAATTAGGATTTCTACAACAGTTGATGGGACAAAGTTATAGGAGGATGAAGTTGTTGGGTCGGGTAGCTGGGCAGTTGCTAGTAGGTTGAAGTTGCAAGGAAGAAGCAACTTAAGCGAAGGTCTTGAGGAAGGGATGACGTGGTACTGGGAGAAGGACTTGGTCTATGGATTGGGTCATTGTATCTCATTTGAAGTAGATTCTAAGAAGAGAAGAGTTTTCGGGTTTTCCCCTTGAAGGGGTTTTTCCCTGGATGAGAGCCTATATCTATGTCCTCTTTGGTTGTTAGTATTTCTTGATATTATTTGATGAAACGATCTAACTAAAGAAAATGAAGAATATAACTAAGTTTCACAAGTAAATATCAAGGTTGAATAAAATAAGTTATACTTGCTGCAACTTTACATTTTCTAATAATAGTGACACTCAGCTCATGTTTACCTTGACAAGCTTGTGAATTTGGGTAAATATGAGAGAAACCATTACAACGTCCTAATCAAAATACATAGAAAAATGTTAATAACTTCTCCCATATACCCCCAATAATAAGTTATCACTAAAATGATAAGTAATATAAAAACGCTATTACAATTGGTGTAATACTCTAATACAAAATTGATATTTAAAATATTAATTAAATGTAAAATATAAATCTTCTCAACATTGTTTATATTTTGAGATAGTGATGTTGGATATTAGACATTCGAACATGTAAAAAAAATCACATTAATGAACAAAATTGATATTTAAAATATTAATTAAATGCAAAATATAAATCTTCTTAACATTGTTTATATTTTGAGATAGTGATGTTGGATATTAGACATTCGAAAATGTAAAAAAAAAATCACATTAACAAATTTTCATTATATCCATTAAATGTTGGTTAACTACCTATAATCAACACCAAATTAACATTAAACACATCGATGTAGTGTGAAATTCCATATTAATTTTTTAAAAATCCACACGTGTTCCATGTTTATTTGACATTCATGTTGTACCTTCCATGCAAAACCAACCTTTCTGATTGTCGACGCAATGTCAAATATGCAATGCTTAAATAAAATAAGTGTCATTATTTGATGTCAAATTATTTTGAAATAAAAAAATAAAATATGTAAAAGTAGTGTATATTTTTTATTACTATACTATATTCTAACTATGTTTGAAATAGGCAGATAGTTAAAAATTTCAATTAAAAAAAAAAAAAAAACTATTTAATTATTTTAATTCTATACACATTAATGTATAATTGTAAGGAATTTCGAAATTATATGGAATGTTTGCAATACGAAAGTAATTTCATCTTAAAATGAATCAAACATAGGAAGTTAATGAATTTTAGTGTATAGTCTGTTCACTTAACTCTGAGAAGTATAATGTATGGTTTAAGTAATTATTATAAATAGTTTTCTATCAAACTTACAATGAAATGTGATTAGCTACAAGTTAATTAATAACTAAAAATGATAATAATTACAAATTTTCCCTATAATTTATAATAATAGATTTTATTAAAATATAAAATTAAGGGGTGGAAGGGTTTCTTCTTTTCTAATGGAAAAATCAAACTGATCAGGGTTTCTACCAATAATCATGTATAATATTTTGTACTTTGGAAATGACTTGATTTAGCAATTGCTAGGAATATCCAAACAATTATGATTTTTGGAGGGTCCCTACTTGTAATTTGGTGAGTTCTGAAAACTGAAAGGTATAACAAAAGTAAACCCCCATTTTGCAAAGAATTTCAATCCAACTAATTCGTTTTGAAGAAATTGAACTATTTCATGTGCTTAGGCACTTAAATTCAAATGAAGACACATTCACAAATAAGGGGTCTCATATGGATCAAGGAGTTCTGGAAACTAATAATAGTTCTATATCATTATGTCCATTGCCATAATAAGCATTTGCATAGTATTGGTTAATAGCCCTCCTATGAATAATTGGATATGCCATCAATATAAGGATGCATATGGGGTGCAATTAGAATTGATCCCATCAAAGAAATTTTATTGATAAACATTTTGTTTCCATTTATGTGTCAGATTTGGGCACAATCACGATGGTACCTTTGCATTAATACCTGGCAAAATCTCTTTGCCTCCTATGCGCACAAGTGTATCCATCATATGGTGATAAACATAGGTAAGTGGCTCTATAGATTGATAAGCACTATGGGGAAAGTCTCCATTAAATTCTCCTTTGGCGAACTCTCCCTTCATCTCATCTCCATATCAACTTGCAACACTGACAATATTTCCACGGCATTCTTGGTCTCGATCGCATTCCTCTGCCTTTACTTATTGTAGGAGGAATGAATAACAGAGGAATAAATAATAAGTTTGGAGGTTGTATTATCAATTCTTACATAATGAGAGGAGCTTGCAATTTGAATGCGTGGAGGGCATTGATCAAAAGGATCATCAGTTCAAGCGTTGCCTCATCTACAACAAGCATCGTTTGCTTTAGTGATTTGATGAATTTGTATCTCCTTCGATGACATAACTCCCTATTTGGCCTTCCCATAGAAAATATAGTTTTCTCATCTCAAGGTTCTAAGAATGAGAATGCGGGCCTCCTATTGGGAAAACTTTTGAAAGCTCTGGAAGGTTTACTGACCACCTTGGATCATCATAGTGAAGTAAAGGAATTAGAAAGCAAGTCGTTCCAATTGTTGGTTAACATGCAAATTGAGACACTGCAGAATAACTCAATTGTCTAGAAAGAGAATTCAGGATAAAGATGGTCATAATCGACTGCAAACTTGATGAGATCAAGGATAGTTTCTCAGGTGGATTCTAGTTGGCCTTAGTAGAAGTTGAACCCATCTCAGACTCAATGCGAAAGAAAGGAATGGGAGACCAAGGATCAAACCATCATGGTTGACTGGTTGAGTTGAAATCTAAAGATGTGACATGTGTATCAAAATAGTAAAATGCTTGGGAATTTCTTTTGATAATCTATGTCTAATGCTATGTATATATGTTCTATTTTTAGGAGTCTTTTACTAATTCTATAGTAGGAATGTTTATAGAAGAGTAGGCAAGTAATTCCATAAACAGTGGTTCTCTATTTTGTGGTTAGTAGAAAGTAGCCTTGTTTTGTGGATAGTGGAATGCAGTCTTTTTGGAACTAGTGTTGAATGTATAGGTTCTAGTCTAGAAACCAACTTCTATAATGGAAATCTATAATTGTTTCTTTGAAAAAAAATATAAGTTATTATTATTACTATTATTGATGATAAATTATAAGATTATGGTACTCAAACTTTTAAAGCTATTATAAAAAATATACACTTTCCTATGAAATGGATTGAGCAAGCACGAGTTCTGAGCACATGCAATACAGAAGAAACACATTTGCAACATTGGATTTTGAGCAGAGAGGTTGCATCACCACAACCGAGTTGCATGAGGTGTTGAATAGGCTAGGAGAGATGCCTATCATTGAAGACTACCAACAATTATCATATGCATTGATATCAACGAAGATGGAGTCATCGCCTTGTACGAGTTCTATGCCCACATTTTATTTGATGCATGGGGCAATAGGGGTGAGGGTTTGCTCTCCAATTGGAGGTATGATATACAACTTGCCAGATCCAATTAGATTTAAGGTTTTGGAGGGTTCTTTATGGTTTGGATCCTAGCTTCTTTTTCCCTCGGAGGATTTGAATGGGTTATTGTGGGCTTTGCCCTCTTTCTTCAAATTTTTTGGTTCACATGTGCAGGAGATCAAGCCTATTGTTTCCTCTATGTTCATGGCATGCATTGTTCTTAGATCAAAGTAGATTTAAAAGAAAGAAACCATCTTTCTTCTTCATTGGGATCAATGGGAAGCCTAAAAGTTCTAAACCATGTGAAACAATTTTCATTTTTTGTCAAGAAACTTAGAGGGAACTCGGTCCATATTTGGATCTCTAAATTTGAAACAATGGTGTCCCTAAAGAAGATCTTAGAAAATCACTTGGGGATTCCTTTAGACATGCAATGAATACTTTGTGAAGGGAAACAATTGTAGGATCTATTACTTTTGCATGTTTATGTTATTTATAGGAACTCCACCATTGTCATGCTACTGAGGCCACGCGGGGGTGAAATGGGCTTCAGGAATCCAATTGCTTAAGCTTCATATAATGATGAGGCATGGGGTAAAGGGCCCATCTCAATAGATAAACCTTTGTTCATTCCAAGTCCATATTTTGTCAAAAGATCTGATCAATTTCTAATATTAGAGGTCAATAATAAAGAGGTAAACCATCTCTTTTTTGTTTTATATTCTAAGGCCCTCATTTTCATATTTAATGGTTTTTAGCCAAGATCCGAAGCACTGAATCAATGGGTCTTTACAATCCAAAAATAAAATAAAAATAATAATAATAATAAATAAATAAAATAAAAAAATTGACATTTATCTTAGTTTAAAAGGTTTTTTCATTGTTTATTTTGACTCTCAAGAAGATTTAGAGAAAGTCTTGCAGGAAGGACCTTGGTTTTGGGCAAGAGCTGGACTTTTATCACCCCTTGGTTCCCATAGTTTAATTCTTCAACAATGGTGGTAACAAAGATGCCAATCTGAGTAAGGTTGCCAAACCTTCCTCTTCCATTTTCACATCACAAGGTACTAAAGGATATTGGAAATGCTTTGGGCTCCTTCGAAAAAATGGATACTAAAAGAATGAAGAAAGTAATATTTACTTTTGCTCAAACATATGTTGAAATAGATCTAAGAAAAGGACTACTCGATCACATTTTTCTTAAACATAAGAACCTATCAATGGGATCCCAAATTTTGGATTATGAAAACACAACATTAGATGCCACAACTTGGTTCAAAATAGACAAGTTGCCATGACACAGTCCACAACCTAACCCCCCCCCCCCAAAAAAAAAGAAAAAGAAAAAAATGGTAGGGTTCTTACACAAAAGGTTAGCAACCTTTTGATCCTATTGTTATGGAGGATGAAGAAGAAGAAATCAAGGAAGACCATCCAAAACAAGATGATATGAGTACTCAAGTTCCTGATGGGCAAGCACATCCCTTGCATAATGCTTTAGAAATAGAACCAATCCTTGAACCTGAACATCTTGGAGTAGTGGTGTGCAAGAGGATGGTTTGGTGGACTCAAAGACAGTCCATGACTCAAAAGGTTTAGATTCTGTTAAAGAACACCTTCTCGTGGTGACTGTGAATGAGTTGGAGGTGGTACATATTGACCCTCTTTGATGGAGATGATAGAAGGTACAAAGAAAGAAAGATAAATTAAGTGATTATTATAACACTTAATTTCTCTTTTGTTTATATTTTATATTTTCTTTTTGTTTTTAGCCATAAAATTATTAATTTACTCTCACAAGACCGTGATCTTACTCATACTAAATACTTTTAGCCTCTACAAAATATAATTTTGTTTCTTTTAAAATTTAATAAAATTACACATTTTTCTATATTTTTTATTAATTATTTATCATTATAAAATTTATAAATTAAATAATAGTTATTCAAAAAACATTCCAAGAATAACCTATACCCACCAGGGAAGGGTTGGGTTTGAATAATGTAAGAACTAACAAAATTGATAGCTAATCTTTTTTATTTATTACTTCGATTAAAACTAAGAACGATTAAATTCTCGTCTTTTAATTTGGAGATGGGGGGTTTGGAAAGATTATATTATAAATGAGCGGAAGAAATTTCTGCCCAATATTCTTTTAAACATGTTAAAGTTTAATTATATAAATAAATAAATAATTATTATAATTATTAATTAAAAATATTTTGATTTTTAAAAAATTTTTAAAATAAATTAAAATTAAAAATAAATAAATTAAATAGTTTATAATTAATAATTAAATTAGTTTAGGTTTATTTTTAATTTCGTATATATTAAGTGTTGAGAGGGATCAAATCTTTTAGGGTGTAAATCTCTTTTAGAGTGAAAGAGATTTGATCATTCTGGAATTTTGGTAGATCTAGAGATAAGATGGATTTAGACTAGTTATATATGTGTTGATAGATTTAGCTTGAATAACTGGGAAAATAATTTGTTATCTTCTCTACTTAATTTTAATTCTCATATAAAAAGAGCCATTGATAAGTAACTTGCTAGTGGGATGGAGTCCAATAAATTAATAATTCATCATAAATTAAAAAAACTATTGATGGAATTAAGGCTTCTGTGATCCATATCAAGTTTTTTTAAGATAGTTTTCCATGATAATCACATCAAAATTCATTTGACAACACATTTCAAACTAACAAATGTGATTCATCCACAAGACAAAATCATCAAATTTTAATGTGATTATGGCCAAAACCCTTTCTTAAAAAATTACAGAAATTAAATACTTATATCTATTTGTCCGTAATCCAAACAATATAAAATATTTTGCTCCATAACGCCCATGCTAATACTCCTAATAACGACTTTCAGTTTTACAGTTAGATGGTTCGTATTTTATATTTATGTTTATAATAATATCGTGTATTTTATTTAATACGCTTGTGAAACCGGCCTAAGTTTTCCACTCTCTGCGCTGAATGCCTACACTGGTTTCCATTCATGACGAAGTGGGTCCCAGTCTTTCTAGTTTACGCACACTTCACGTTCTTGACGTTGATGGGGAATGACCGTTGTTTTGGAAACAAGTGTCCCTTTATGTTTGATGCATTTTTATTCGAGCCATTTACACATTAAAAATGAAATGAAAAATAAAATGATATTTTAATGTTTATGAGATTAAAAATAGTTTATGGGACATTTGAATCAGTTTTCGGAGAACTCATAGTATGAACATTTTTATGCCAATGTTTCAAATCCCAATTGAGATCTATCATCAGAACTTATGAATGATGATAAAGAAGAGCTTATTAGAAGGAAATAAATAATAATGGGGAAAAAAATTTTTAGGATGAGAAAATTGTCGAATTGAATGCTTTAATTTTATTGTAGAATTGAGGCTTCTGTGATCCATCATATTTATAAGAAGATTTCGGCGTAAATCACATTAGGTAAGACATTTGCCTATGCGTTTAGAACCAACCAGTGTGGTTCATCGTCAGGACAAGTTGAAGAAACAGAGTCAGCTCAACATGTTAAATAGTCAGACCAGAGATTCCAACGGCTAAATTTAACGGCTAATTTTGACTAAATGACCCAGGTCAAAATTAATTAAATATTATTAATATTATAATATTATTATTTATTTAATGATAAAGGTAAAAGATATGCTATACCTGGGATGTGTTGGCGCTCCTGATTTCCCTGATCAAGGGAAGCCAGCTTCCGCTAATCTCCAAGCCATTGTCTCTGTTCAGATTATGAGGATGTTTGATAATTTCGATAGCTTCTCTGATCTTTCGTCTATGATGTTGCTCCTCCCTTGCGACAATTGAGGCGCTTTCCAAGCAGATATGGTGTTTTGTTTTTGCGGAGTGCTCTGCCAAGGCTGAAGTACGAGACCTTTCATTCCTAATATCGGCTGCGTGCTCCTTGAGCCTCGTTTGTAGGGAGCGACCTGTTTCACCAATGTAATTTATGGGACAGTTAATTTTTTTTGCTTTTTATAAATCAATTTTTTATTTATTTAAATTGACTATGAGCTGGCCAACTTTTTAACAATCTCCTCGCTGAAAAGAGACTGCGAAGAAACGGATATAACATATTCCCATAACTTTCTCTGATGTCTTTAATTGCATCACATTCCAAAATAAAATGTTTTTCGAATTCCACTTCCCCATAAATACAAAATATATACGCCCTTTCTTCCCAAATTTCTTTAAACCTTTTCCACTATCATATTTCACACTAAAATTAATATAATCCATAAAGGAAATAGTAATCTTTTTCTTTTCTTTTTTTTCGCAAAAAATAATATTTTTTATTACTTATAATCCTTTATGACTTTTATACCGTTGCAAAGGGAAGTGCAATTTCCCTTTCACCAGTTCGTTATAATTCCATGAGTGTCCAAAAAGATTGGCACATAATTCAAAGGTTTCAAACGCAGAAAGAAAACCCTTGTCTGAGTGACTCATCAACTTTTTCAATAAAATTCTTGCAAGAGCTAATTAGCATACTATTGGGTATTAAATGCCTAATTATATGTATTTTTAATAGCTGTTTAATACGGTGATAGATAAATAAAAAATAATAACAAGCGTGTTAAACCGCTATCAAAAAACGCTTATAACCAGACATTTATGTCCAATAACAAGCTCGTTAGCTCTGACCTAAAATTCTAGTCCTCCCGTCATGAAACTACTTGTGCGCTGACGTTGATGCCTTTATGGAAGTCACGTACATCTAAAACCATATTTAGTTTTTAAATGTCTTGTCCGATAAAGTCTAGGCAAAGGAATTTCTCGGTGATGAAACTACTTGTGCGCACACGTTGATGCCTTTATGGATGTCGTGTCCATCTAAAACCATATTGAGTTTTTAAATGTCTTGTCCACTTAAGTCTAGGCAAAGGTTTCTCGGTGGCTCTTAAAGTTCAAAGTCTATGGTTTTTAAATGAATTTCTAGGGTTTAAAAAGTGTCTTGCCCAATAAAGCCTAGGCAAAGGAACTTTAAGCATTGTCACATAATGATGGCTGAGATTTTCTTCGGAGAAACCTCCTTATGTAATCATGCCCTATTCTATTACCACCCTCTTTCTTGGCATGGGAGGGTGGGCTCCATTCTTTGGAAAAAAGGTTGATTTGAGTAATACTTGAAACCTCACCATTAGCTGCATTAGGGCGTGGTGTCATTTCAATGTGCACAAAGTCATTTTTTTTTAATGTTTTATTATCTAATGCAGGAGAAAACTTATGTTATCATCCGAAGTTATTAATATGCATCTCACAATAAAAAAAATTAAGGTGCAAGTTGAAATACATATTATTTTATTTAAAACCTAGTATAATTTTAATATAAAATTAGAAAATATATATTATCTAATTTTAAAAATAGTTAAATTTATATAATACTAGTTAGATCTAATTTTATCAAATGTTTGTATTTCCAAAAGATGTTTGCATTTCAAGAAATTTGATCATCTTAAGAATAGAAGTTAATATGGATCCAGCTGGTTTAATTTCCTCCTTTAAAATAAGTTATATTGGAGAAAATACCATAGATCAATAAATAGTTTATTTTTCTTAATATTATTATTTTAACTTTTATATTGTTATATTTATTTATTTATTTTGTTATTTTATTAATACGAAAGATGATGTAATCTTTAACATTTTGACCTCAATCAAAATCACCATAAAAACAATTAAAGTTAAATTTAATAAACAAATAATAACAACTAAATGATAATAAATAAAGTTCAAAATACATAAAATAAAATTCAAAGTCTAAATTACAACAAAACAAAATTAACATTAAATTATATTTTTGTCTTGCTATAAATATATAAAATATAATAATAAAACAAGAAAAAATAATATCAAAATAAAATAAAATAAAATAAAATATAAAAGTATTTAACTAAAATAAAATAGTCAATTTATCCTTATGAAACATTTTGACTCAAGATTTTCACAAATCATGGTATTCTTAGCTAATGTAGCCTATAAAATAAAAAATAAAATTATCTAATTAAAATAAAATAGTCAATTTACCATTATGTAAACATTTTGGCTCATTTTTTCACGACCCATGTTTTTTTACCATGGTATTCTTCTCTAAAGCAACCTATTTAAAGACATCAAAATCTAATTGTTAATTTGATGTGCCAAATTCGAATCCTTTTGTGTGAGAACTATATGTAGACAACACAGAGCTATTGTTTTTTCTTAATGGTTTTTGTAAATAAAAGAAATGGTTTTTGTAAATAAAAGAAATCGTTTTTGTGAATAAAAGAAATGTTGTCCTCCAACATGAGAGTGCCTTATAGGGAAAGATTTTAAATTTTTTAAAAGAAATCTCATACCAAAAACACTTCCTATCATGAGAGTGTTTTTATTAAAGTGTATTAAGTTATTCCTTTCTGTTGAGATTTTCTGTTTCATAAATTAGGCAAAAATCTCTAATGTGTGACAACAATAGGATTTGTTGCTATATTAGCTCCAGTTAGTTGGGAAAGAGTTAATGTATCCTATATTTGTTGTGAGAGGATTTATGAGTTAGTTAGATTCTCTTGGCTATAAAACATATGCCCGTATAGATATTGGGAGTGTGTGAGAGTTTGTGAGGAATATGATTATCTTGTAATCTGTTGTTTGATAATAAAGATTCCCGATGCCTATGTTTGGTGGATGTAGCCCAGATTGGTTGGGTGAACCACGTTAATCTTCTGTATATTTTGTGTATGGTTTATTTGTTGTGTATGTTATTAATCTTGTTGTGCACTGATTGCTCTATCAAGTGGTATCAGAGCGCGTTGGAGCAGTGGCGCAGCCAAGGTGTGGCGGGCTCTATTACCAGCGCATTGAACAACGTGTAACGTTGGCGGTAGTTTGACGCTGTTGGAGCGTGGCTGGTTGGCTGAACTGCGTTTGCATGGCTGGCGCTCCCAAATATAAGTGCGTATGCGTAAATTCCATATGAGACAGCGTTGACACAGCGTGGGATTAAACCATAACGGCGTTGACACAGCGTGTGAACCTACGTGGAGGTATTACCAGCGCGCTGACCAGAGAAGCTGACTGGATTCTATCAACGACACACCAAGCAACACTGCTGCGTGGATGTATTACCAGTGCGCTGACCAGATAAGCTGATTGGATTCTATCAACGGCACACTAGGAAACACTGCTGCGTGGAGGTATTTTCCTATATACACAATCACATGCAGTCAACATGGACAGTACAGTGTTGCGGGGGCTTCTATGAGACAAATTCAATTCAGAAAAAACCGAGGATTTTTCAAACCCTTATCGGAGATGGTATAGTATGGCACTGTTTCTTGTAAGAGATTAGAATTGTTAAAAATATGCAGTATTGAAGTGTGGGTGTGTCTCGAGAATTCCTTCGTGGATAGAAAGTGTTAGAAGAGTTATGCTTATTTGTGGTCGTTGTGAATGAATATTGGATGACGAGTTCTGTAGAGTTATGCTACGTGGAGGTAGAAGCGTGGCCGTCTATGAACTGCGCTCTAAAAAATAAACGCATCAGTTCTCAAAACCGTTGATTGCTGCGGAACCCAAGTATATGGTAAAACTGCAATTTTTTTTTTGGTTTTTTATTTTATATTTGCAGTTTGGTACAACAAAGAAAAGGCAGTGTAATATAAGGCATAGGTGGTTTTATATATATTAATTTCTGGTATTTAAAAGTTGGATTTGGAGATTGTGTGTTTTAAACGAGATGACGAAAACTCAGAGTGCTCGTTTTGAGATCGAGAAGTTTAATGGTAAAAACAACTTCGAAATCTGGAGGTGAAGATGTACGATTTGCTTGTCCAATATGGTGTGGCAAAGGCATTGTTGGGAAAATCCAAACAACCTTACAACATCACAGATAATGAGTGGGCCGAGATGGATGAAAGAGCAATAAGTGCTATTCGACTGTGTCTGGCGG
>APFE030591853.1:14031-27441 GCA_000404065.3 Pinus taeda | reverse complement strand
TGTTTATTAATGGAAATATCCTGTAATGTAATTTTCTTCTTTTTATACCAGAGCTTTAGGAATTTCTTCTGCACATTAATATTGATAGTACCCACTGATTCCATCCAAGGGTATCCCAAAACAACATTCATGTTATCCATATCTGAAGTATCAAAATCACCATGCAACACATACTTATCCATAGAAAGCTTCAAATCTTTATAAACTTGCACCTCTTGTGTGTTTTCAATGTGTTTTGCCGGCACTTGTAACTTTTTTGCCAAGTTGACATTTATGAGATTTTTCTTGCAACTCGGATTTATAGACACAATGATTTTATCCTTTTTAGTCAATCCATAAACCTACAATAAGGAGACAACAGTAGAACATAACCCCTGACGTGTCTCATTCATTTTTCTAGCACAAGACCATTTGTCCATAAGGAGTTTTTCAAATTCTTCATCCGAAAATTCGGACAACTATTTGATGCCAAGTGAGTTCCACCATATGTCAGCCTCTTCTGTCAAATTAAGCCATACTATAGCCTTCCAAAATACCCCATATTTGAACTTTATTCTTTGTATGAATTCTTCAATAGTAGGGCTATCATCTTTTCCTGTAAACTTAGGATCTGCCATCAAAAATGTTTTGAAAAAATTTCGTTTACTTTGCGAAAATTTAAAATGGCCACAATTTTGTCAATATTGCCCAGAATCCCTATTATGACTTGTTTTTGGAAATGGAACAACCATTCTGCATCTGCCCATGTGACAGAAATCGTGATCCAGGAACTAGAATTTCATATATACGCTGCAACACTCCCGCCGTCACCAAAAATTCTGAAAAAAGAGCTGATTTTAAATCGGCGATATCTCCCTCATCCGGACTCCGATTTGACTATTTTTTTTTTGAAATTGGGTAATTTTTCTCAAATAATCCAGATCTGCAATTAGATTTTGTAGATCTTGCACCAGGACGTCCATATCTGAGCCACAGACTCTCTGCCCCAAAAAATTGTCTACAACACCACTGACTTTTATATCAGTGATATCTCCTTCATCTGGACTCCGATTCGACTGATATTTTTGTTGAAATCGGGTATTTTTTCATAAAGAATCCAGATATACAATTATATTTTTACAGACCTTGCATCAACACGTACATATCTGATATGCAAACTCGTCGCCCCTGAAATCTTGCAAAAAAAAAAGAAGGAATTCTCCACTTTTTTGCCCAAGAAAGTGTTATGATATCACTTGTTATAGATCTAACCCAAAAGTATATGATAATAGAAATAAACCCAAGAAAAAATAAGATATAAATGATTCTCTTTATTCATCAAACCCTTAAGGTAGGGCAACACCATACATTCACTCCTTAAGGAAGGAGAACACTCCACAAGCCATATGCCTGTTCATACAATAATCTTTGACATCTCTCCATGTGGAGTCTCTAGTCCCTTACATGATACGAGTTAACCACCTTATTTATTACTATGGCCCATCCCATGATTACATTATTCCCTTGGGTACCTCCCTTTGTACCCCATATTATCCCCCCTAGGTATATAACAAAGGGTACATTCCATTTCCCACCATTTCGTAAACAAATTTTTCTTAGGGTTCCACCATATGGCTACCTCCCCAAAATTTTCTTTGGCATCTATAGACATTTTTTCACAAGCTATCGAATATTAGCCAACAATTTTAGAAATTCTATCCCATGTTAATTTAATTTCTTATAATATAATAATGGTAAGAATTTGTGTTTTAAATACATTCTCTAAGGTATCTTTGTTTCCCTTTGCTATTGATCCCTCTAACATTCAATGAGATGATTTTCATGCTGGAAGATTAAGTGAAGAAGGTGGGTTATCCACTGCTATAGGATGATGATATGGACTCACTTGAATAGGTTTGTTATGTTGTCTAGCTTGATTCTTCGATTTGTTTGTTTTTTCTTGGGTTCCTTGTTTAAAATTTCTTTCCCTTTTTCCTTTAAGGTTTTGAAATCTTGAGCTATTTATTCACTAAGTAGATACCGTCTCTTTATTTTCCATATGAGCTATGCATTTGAATATGCCTATTTTTGTTCCATGCTTAGGTCAACCATTTCTTTATGGGCCCACTCATGTACCATGTATACGAATTTTTTCTTCTTCTTCTGAGAGAGCCACATCTTTTTGGTTTAGCAAAGGAGATACTTCCTCAAAGCCTGGCAGTGTGTTGATGTTAACATTTTCTTGAGGGTCATCTTCTTCTTCTATTTTTCATTTATTCCCATTTTTCTCTTAGATTGGTTCCTCTATTAGCATTTCCATTTTTATGTTCTCCCCTATTGGCGCATCTTCCTCCATATCTTTGAGTGCATAAAAAATGTTGTTTTCCTCTGAAATATTAGTTAAGATGGACCCTCAATTCTTGTTGTTGCGCCTCCTAGATTGAACTCTGGTAAAACCATCTGGAAGGGGGGGGGGGGAGTTTCCAACCAGTTGGTCCTTCATTTTTTGTGTTCATTCTCTAAAATGATGGCCATGTTTGTGGCATATACAACAACAAAATGGCAATTTTTCATAGTTAAGGTGTTGTTTCCAGATTTCCTCTTTATAGTCTAACTCAATAGAGTATGGGAGTGGTTGGGATATGTTTGTGTATACACACAACCTAACATATGGCATATTTTTCCCTTTCTTAGTGATCTCTGATAATTTAACAAAGTGCCTCAGAGCCTATCCAATTCCTTCTAGGATTTATGGTATCCAAAAATCCATAGGGAGGGAGTACAACCTGCAACAAATCAATGCTTATGTGAACTTTTCTTTTGTTTAGTTTAGAACAAGCCTACCAGTTCTTGATGTAGAGTCTCGCATCATTGAAAAAATACAGGTCGCCTTAAAAAATCCTAGCCTTATCCTCAAGATTGGAAAATATTAATGTGAGAAAACCTTTGGGCCCTAGGCTTAAATCCACTCCTCCTTTTAGCTACCCTATGCTCTTTATCCATCTTTCTAGGTCTTTCTCTGTAGGCCATATTCCTATAAATTTACAAATGAAATCATGGTCCCACATGCCTTCAATGATATTCTAAAAGTGTTGGTGGGATTTTGAATCTAGGGTTTTAAGTGGATTTTGCGATGACCTTGTAGGCACTTTTGGCATTGATTTCCGAAGGTTGGCAACTGACAAGAGTCAGAGGAATATCCTTCATAACCTGGCTTACCTCCAACTTGAAAAGGTCTACCTTTTAGGGCATTATGAAAGGAGGGGAAACCCCTCCCACCCATGAATTCATCAAAACACAAATTAGTGAAAGGAGTTATAGAGTTACTGAAAATAGATTTGAAACGAAAAGAACAAAATGCCCTGAGAAATGGACTCAGCAACAACACACCACCTTCCCAGAATTGAACCGGAAATAACCTCAATGAGTAAGAAAATTGATCATATAAAAATTATTAAATAACAACCAATGCTTTAGTCACAACATATACATGTAACACTTAAATGTAAAAAACCTAGCTTGGATATAATTTATGGATTTCCGTAATGATTATTATTATTATACCACCGAGGGAAAGGTATATAGCAATCCATAAATCGTTGACCGTCTTAATGATTATTATGATTATACCTACCGAGGCCAAGGTATATAGCAATCCATAAATTGCTGACCGCCTATTAGTTCTTGTTGACATTTCCCCTTATTTACAATTTAAACAAAGTTTTAAATAAATATTATAGTTAAAATTCATTATCCATAAATCGCTGACCACCTTAATGATTGTTATTATTATACTTGCAGAGAGAAAGGTATATAGCGATCCAGAAATCATTGACCACCCATTAGTTCTCGTTGACATTTCCCCTTATTTACAATTTAAACAAAGTTTGAAATAAGCATTATATTTAAAATACATTTTTCACATGTTTTATTGGATTAAAAAAATGGACCTCTTATTGTTGAAACATTTTCCATGTTGACAATTTAACCAATTTTTTTAAATCCACAAGTTTAAAAGGATGTTAATGTCTTCAGCAAAACATTTTCTATGCCCAATTTAACCAAAGTTTTAACCAAATTTTGTTGGCATTTTATTGCATAGTCTTTTTGTATGTCTAGGATTTAACCAAAGTTTGTCAAGGAACTTTTTCTATGTACAATTTAACCAAAGTTTGCCGTGAAAGTTTTTATGTACCATTTAACTAAAGTCTATTGTAGGGAATTTTTCTATGTTTTTAATTTTGCCAAAGTTTGCTAAGACGTTTTCCATCTTATGGTTGCCACCTACCCTGCGGTTGTAGGCATGCTGACATATGCCTATTGACATGTTTCCCCATGGCTATTAACATGTATGTGTCACATTGAATATAGTGATGCATAAATGAAACCTTGAATATATTTTGATTCTTGAAAAAAAACTGAAAAAATACAGAGACAATCCTAATTTCATTATTTACTTTCTATCACATTGAGGATCTATGAAGGGATTGATAAAGTGTATTGAGCGTGCTATATGGTAGTAGCTGTGGCTAGGTATGGTTCTCATCAAAAGGCTACACCTGGAACCTAAAATTATGTTGAAAGAATAGAACAAGATGCTAGCTTACTTGGCTCGCCTTTTGGTTGAGAAGAGTGGAGTAAAGGAGGCAAACAAATCGATCATGTTGTATTTCTCCTTGAGTCACTTATATAAATTTCACAACATGAAACTAGGTTTCATGACCCTTTGAAGGTAACAAATTTGGGTTCAAAGTTGTCACATTGGAAGACTAAACCCTGGTTCAATCCATAGATACAAAATTAAGGTGGCGAGGAATTCATGGTTTTAATAATAAAGAGCGGGTTGAGGGGTTTTCAAACAACATTCTAGAAGAGAGATGACAAGTGAAGTGGGTCAAGGTGCAGGTCGAGCTCCAATGAATAAATATATCCTTCACCTTGCAGCGATGTAGGGAAGTCGTTGTGAACATGTTAAAGCTATTCCCGTCTCTAATTAAAGGGTGAAACGATGTAGAGAAGTCGTTGTGAACATGTTCAAGCTATTCTTATCTCTAATTAAAGGTTGTAAATGAGATTTTCGTTTATGTGGAAAAATAATAGATATCTGATCACCATGCTATTTTTATCATACTTAGATACATTCAAATCCCTATTAGTCACATTGGTTTTCTCTTACTTTTAATAAATATATCCACATACATAGGAACAGTGAAGCCATCAACGTACTTGAATTAGAAAAAACTCAAATGAGATAGGAATGTATTTCCGGTTAGAAAGTATCAAAACAAATCTCATGAGGTCTTGTACAAGCCAAAATCAAATTTGAAATGAAATTTAAGTCAAACTTATAAATAAGGTCAAGAATAAATTTCAGAAATTTAAAATCAAATTTAAGCAAAAACTTATAAATAGGGTCAAGATCTTTTTTTAGAAGTAACTAGGTTGAGATCATATCTCAATACTAGGCCTCAGAGAGTAGCTCGAGCTTTCTTATTGGTTGGTGCAGTTCAAGGCATGAAGGCCAAGTACTAGGTCCAAAAACATTCAAAGTAGCGTACTTTCTTTTCATTCGACAATGAGTGATTCAACCTTTATTCAATTCCTTTTGAAATCAAATTCAATGGAAAATAGAAACATAGGCAAAGGAACCAGAAGAAGCAGAGTTAGCGACATACCTTCCAACTCCCATTTCCCTGCCAAATGATCTTATAGTCAGGAGCCATATTATGAACCTTGAATTTGGAACCCACAATTAGTCACTAGCATGCAAAGGAAGGGGTGTGACCCATTCAACTCTCAGGAACCCATTCTACATAGCTAGGCCATGCTAATGATTGCTTATAGGGGATCTGTCTACCTTACTGTTATTGGTTCTTTTCACTATAATGCTCATCTTTTGTTTCCATAGAAATCTTAATGCTTGCCATAAGTTGTGCAATTCAATAAACATACATGAATCAACCGATTCAACAATAAGTGAGGGTGGGGGTTATTGAGCTAGAAACTGCCATTCTTGTGAGATCAGCTTTGATGTCTGCCTCTTCTGGAAGCATTAGTGTGTCGATCAAATTTGACCTCTCCCTATTTTAGAAGCATTAGAAGAAAACACACTAGATGAGGAAGTGGAGAAGGAGTGATCTGATATTCACCCTATGAGTGACATCAGTTAAAGATTTATTAAACTAAGGTATTACAGACTCATGTGCTGGTGTGTGTGTTCTGTGTTATTGAAACAACGAATCGGTCAGATTTCCAATACACAGACAATAAAATGGAAAGACAACAGAGAAATACAGTAAGAAAAAATAAAGACACAAGCAATTTTAATAAGGAGTTCACCCTATTATCCAGGGCTACGTCTCCGGTCCAGCTTTCAGTGGTGGCCTTGTTTTATTGTGTCTTTAAGTAGAGAAATTACAATACAGGGACTCAATGTGAGTTCTCCTAAAGCAAGTTTTTCTTGGCAGGGTGGTTCTTGGATTCCCCAAGCCACTAGAGTACACAGACTCCTCTCTTCCTACCAGCTCTATGACCTTCTGGTCTACAGTGGAAAGAGCCGAATGTGATGCCCAGTCCAGACAGAATCCTCTATGGGATGGCTTGAATCTTCAAGCTCTCTGGTGCTCGATGCTGCCTTTGGTTAGTTCGGCCCTCTGTCTCCTTCTGCTCTACTTTACTGTTCTCTGTGTTCAACCCTCCTCTCAGGATTCACTGTTCCACTCCTTCGTCGCTCGACTTATGTATCTCTCAATTCTACACTAACTCCTTCGACTGTCTCTATTCATGGCTTTAGCCATTCGACCCCTATTCCTATTCGGTTCCTCTTCCGCCTATCAATTCACCTGCTGTAGCTGCGCTTGGAGTTCCCTGTGTTCGGCGTCATGATGAACGCTCAGGGAGTGGCCACTTGTCCTCCTCTAAACGACGCGAGCATGCTTCATCGGTTCGTTTCTTCAGTTACGTAGTGGATGCATTCTTCCTCCACCATGCCGATCAAACGGATTCCAAATCCCTTTAAAACGCAGCCTAATTCCTTGTCGGTTCCGCTTCCTCCATCGGGCGCGATCTCAGCCATCCGATCTAAGCCCTCTAGATCCGTCACCATACACACATTTCATGCAGTTGACTTGCTCGACTGATAGTGTGTGATCAATGATGGTTTTCTCTCACCTTCACCTGCCATGCGTCGATCGGTGTATGGAATTGCTCCGCTCTCGTCCAAAAGCTCTTACCGTTTAAGGGCACACCAATCAAAACTGCCGGTTTCCAGAGCGCGATTCCCACCATTTAGGTTTAGCGTTTTTTCCTTTTTTCGCTCGCGGTCCTCTAGTTCCCCCACGCAACCGAGTGCTCAGGCTTTCCCTTCACGGCCCTGTTCACCTAGCGATGCATGATTAGCGCAAAAATCACCTCCTTTTCCCATTCCGGGGCTCCCAAGGGCTACTTTGGCCTCCTGCGCGGTCTCCATCGGCCTCGGTCAATGCGCTTTGACCGAGGTCCTCATCGTTCCACGTCGGCTACCATTGCCACTGGTTTAGGGTGTTTTTGATCATAGTTTTGGAATTCTTTAGAGATTTGTTTGACTTGATACAATCTTGGTTCTTTGACAGTCTTCTATGGATCCAGTTGGGATCAAGGAGGAAGGTTGTGGCATGAGGTTAGGCATGGTTTTCTATCAAAGGAACAGTTTGAGCAATTACATGGCTAACAATGGCACCCAAACTTCAGAACCTCACAATTTATGAAATTTTTTTTATATAACATTTTTCTTTTTTAAAATTATAAATTCGTCAGGTATTGTGATTGCCATGCATTTTATTTTTTATGTTCTTGATAGGGAAATTTTATGAATATCAAATAAGTCAGAGTTGGGTTAAAGTAGGATTTTCAAGCACACAACTACAAGGTAGTTGGAAATGATCCTCGAACATTTGTATAAGTGTCAACCATAGATAAGATAAATCAATACCAAAGACAAATTTAATAGAATTGAGAAAGAGTGATTCTCATAATTACTAAAATGCAAAGTGAATATAAAATTCCTTCTCAGTCTAGAGAAGCATTATTGATATATCAATGAAGTCTTGACGAAGAACTAACACATTCACTGATATTTTAAGATGGAAAAAATATTTTTGTAATACTTTAAATATTCATTTTTGCATGTAGAGAAATCAATCAATATTCATAATTTATCTTGGAATTTCTTTAAACACTAGATCATGTATCAAAATGATACATCCATAGTTCCCATAGATCAAAATCCTTGCGCAATTTCCTTGATGCACAAGAGTCTTTCATGGGCTATTCCAAAACCAAAATGAAGAAAGATTGTATGATGAGTAAAATTACAAGATTAGGGAAAAAAAGGAAAAAATCAAGATAACATTCTTAGAAATATTTTACTTTGCAGTAACATCTCCGACAGTCAGTCCTTAAGACATGATAAATCATTAAAATTGTAACAACCCATTATTAACAAAGTATGAGTGAATTGCAATCTTCTTACTACACAAATTTGGATTTTTTTTTGCATTGCTAAGGCACCCAAAACCTCTTTTCCACTAGAGAGCATAAGAGGAGCATAACCAACCTCGTCATTGCTGATGGAAGAAGAGTCCACCATCATTAAATGCATGTCAAGGGTCCATCGTCATTAAATGCATGTGAGGTTGAGTCATTAATGCTTGTCTATGCAATAATTCTCTTCCTTTGTTGTTGGTGTTGGTGTTGCTACAATGAAGAATTGCTATCAATTTTTAATGAGGGAATTGAAGATAAGAACTTGGGTATTGCTCTATTACACCCTAACACCAACGATGGTGCCACACTATTGCTGAAACATATGGTACCAATTTGCAGAAACACTAACTTCATGGACATTTAAGCATTCATTAGTGGAATTTTGAGGTCTAAAATGGGTCTCCTAAGGAAATTATAAAATAATAGTGGAAATAATAAAATAAGATTAGATGACATCATCAAATTTTAGAGGAATAAAAAAAAAAACTATCTTTTCAACTTATCTTCCTATGGGTTTACTCAAATTTCGAGCAAAAACACTTGTTGGATGAAAAATTTGATTCCTCATCCAAGGAGTACCCATGGTTCATACTTTCAATATACCCTACTACACGAAAAATGAGAAATACATGAAAAACGTGATTGCAATCACGTTTTTTTATGCATTTCTCATTTTTCATGTAGCAAGGTCCATTGATAGTATGCAACATGGGTACTCCTTGGATGAGGAATTAAATTTTGCATCCAACAAGTACGCCTGCTCGAAATTTGAGTAAAATATTAGGGAGATAAGTTGAAACTATGAGTTGAAAAATTAGTTTTATTATTTTATTATTATTTAATGTTTTCATTTTTTTACTCCAAAAATGGTGAATCACCCCCATGGTTGACATCATCATCTTGAATCCTATTGGTTCTTATAAATTTTATTTTGGTTGTACATTTTTCTTAGAAGGCCCATTTTAGACCTCAAAATTAACTTAAGGGAAATTTACATGCCAAATGCTCTCATAGTCAACCTCTACCTTCATTGCGGGTTGTTGAGCTAGAAACTGCCATTATTGTGAGATCAACTTCAACCTCTCTCTCTTCCAAAAGCATAACAAGGTGCATTGAGTGATGAAGTACAAAAGGTGGAAGGATCTGGCGTGAGACTGACATGGTTGTCTACCATTTGAAGGATATATCCCAGCATCAACTTGAGCAATTGCATGGCTGACAATGGAACCCAGACAAAATTCATGGTTTATGAGGTTTTTTACATGCGCTTTTTTTTTTTTCGTTAGATGATGGTTTAGAAAAGCATTTTGATTTTTAATTTTTTTAATTGTGATAATAACTTCAAAACACATTTAAACTTTAGGCTACCCAAAACCTCATAAAATTTGAATGCAATTGTTCGGATTGATTTTACATTTTTAAACTATGAATGGCATGCAATGTTAAACATTGTTTTTTTTGAATGAAATGCAACGTTAAATACAATTCAAACAAAATAGGGTGGATGAGAAAAACAATGGACCACACGAACTCGATACCCAAGACTACATAAAACTTTTACAGTGAGGTTTGGCCTCTTTGGTCGTATTTAGAAATTTTGGAAAATTCAAATCGTCTTTTGGAAAAGTCGAAATATGTGGCAAATCATAGGAAATATCAAATATCATACATGGGAGAAGGGCACAAAAGGAGTAACAAGGTGAGGAATAAATGAGGGGAAGTGGGTTGATTTATCTATTTAGGTATTTCATATGGTAGAAATATTTATATCTAGTTCTATCTATCAACAAAATTAACCTTGGCATCTTGTTGCATATTCCCCTTGGTTTGACAGTTAGCCATCACTGCTTAAATCGATATTCTTTCAAATATCGTTGCTTTAATTATTAGGTAGCCATTGCTACTCAAATTGTGTAATAGTTCCTATGGAATCCCTCCTCACATATTTACATCTGCTCTCCTCTTTATATAAAATATAATTAATAAAAAAAAAATTGAATATAAAATATTAAAAACATAACAATAATAAGATTTCAGAGCCTAAAGCTTTCCCTACTGAAGAGGCACCAAGAGGTGAACTTTTTCCTTATGTTATGGTGGCATCACTTACATTTTAGAAAAAATCTTGATGAGTTTCTGTGTGAAAGCATGATGGGTTAGAATTTTGGGCCAAATGTGGCGGTGAAATTTGAAGTTGTTCCTCTTTTATTGAATTGAAGCCCTCAAAATTCATATAAGCACTATGAATTTTGATTTGGAGTAAAAAGACAAATTGTGGAGAATTGTGTTGTTTTCCTAATGATATTTTTTCAAAAATATTTAGTGTCATATAATATATCAATTTTCCATTAAATGAAATGCATGTCCTTGCAAATTTTTACACAGAGAGAACTAAGCATGATCTACATAGAGAGCTAAGTTTTTCATATTAAAAACTTACTTTTTTAAGAAAAAATATGTATATTTTTTATTATTTTTTGAAGATGGAAAAGTAATATTTCAATTGCATTTTGTAGACACATGTGTTCACGTAAGTTTTTTTCCAATTATTTAAATAAATTGAAAAACCAAAAGTACCCTTTTGAAGAGGACTCATAAACAAAGATAGTGGTATTTTTTGAATTTTTTTCGTTGTGTATATTTTATGATATTAATTTTTTATTCAACCTCTTTAAAATAATTCAAAAAAAATTCAAACATCATGTTTAAAAGAAATTAGATGAAAATATCATATGAATTCAAAAATGTTAAATTTATCTATCTATTAGATAGATAATTCCTTCATGAACCCAACATGATCAACTCCGCCACCTAATGATAAATTTAGCCCTAAGTCTGCTAGGGTACAAAATGGTGTTGTAGGAAATTTTGCAGAAGGGGTGCTGCAATTGTGGATTGTAGGAATTAAGAGGCTTGATCAAGTGCTTAAAGTGCTTGATTGAGCGCCTAAATTTCAAATTCAAATAGCTCGATTGAGGGTTTCGTAAACCCTCGATCGAACCATATACGTGGTTAACAAGGGCTTGATCGAGTGCTATGGCTCGATCGAGCCTATATAAAATCTAAAATTAAGCTTTTAGCTCATTTTAAAATTCCAAATATTATTAGAATTTTTGTTATCATGTCATGTGGAAACATTATTAATTTAATATTAATATTAAAAAATATTATTATTATTATTATTATGAAATTAAATGATGAAATTGATATTAATATATTTTAATTTTAATATTAAATTTATTAATTTTGGATTAATATAATATTATTAACTTTTACATAATATCATATTTCTTATATTCCCGGATCCGGGTGATAACACTGCCTTAAATGGCATTCATGCGCACTTAAGACGCATGAGGCTGCCACCTGCTCCGCAGCGTGGAGCCCCAGAAGCAGAACGGAGGTGGGGATAATGTTTTTATGGTCTTGGCACGGCACAGGACAGCGCCATTAATGGCGAACGAAGCCCGACGCAGTCTGTGGAGCAGTATTTACAGGCAGCGACTCAATAATTTTTTCATTATGCCTTCAGTTGAAGAATACTCTGTTCGGTTTGTTGTGAGTTCTGTGGGTGAAGTCGAGAGGGAGTCCCACCTCAAAGGGGAAATTCGAGCTGGTTCTGGCTCAAATTGGCAGCCCTTCAACTCATCCGGTGTTCTTCGCTCTGAAATTCCTTCATCAGTTTGGGGTAAGTGCTTCATCCGCGGTTATTTTAGTTTTTCAAGCTCTGTATCTCGGTTCAGTGTTTCCATTGTCTTCTGTTCTATTTCTCGACTCGGTTCGGGGTCCCTGGACGCTCTGAGGAGCAATTCTGGTTTCCACTCTGTCTCGTTGAAAGTCACAGTCCTTATTTGCACCATGAAGCGACCTAGGAAGCGTTCTCGCTCCGGGGAAAGACCTGGCAGCAGCAAACGACCCTCTGCTCGCCCTCAGTCCACTCCTCTGCTCACCACCATCAACCTCACCTCTCCCCCTAAGGATCCTCCTGCATCTAACCCCACTCGCCATCCGATACCCAACAACGCTTTCCAATCCACCCACTTTAAATTTCAAAGCAACCTGAACCGCCCCCTGATTTCAGCCCAGATAACCATCCTGATGATGGAGGAAATCAACCAGGTGCCTCCAATTTCCTGCATTGACCCCAATTCTTCCAACAGAAGTGACCGTTCCTCTGCCCAATTCGCCTTGGCTGTAAAGAAGGATGCTGCACCAGTGATTCAGGTCGACTCGCCTTCCCTAATTCCTCCCCTGAGTGACTGCATCAACCTAATCCTGGACCCCGACGCTAGCAACACCAACAAAGACCAGGAGGGCAACGTGTTGCATGAAAAAGACGGGCTCAGCCACGACGACGCGTGTCAGCAAGCCGAGGAGACACAGGGGGAAGAGGACAGTTGAACAGATGGCTCTTGTGTTTGCACTTTTTGGTTTTTGGAAGCCTGCTTCGGGTGTTTGGCTCAGTTTTGAGAATTCTCCAGCCGCGGCGTATGCTAATGTCTTGGTCTCAGTACTCTCTCTCTCAGTTTCTCAGTACTCTCAGGGTTACTAGTCATATGCTTAGTCTCAGTACTCTCTTTCTCAGTTTCTTTGTAATGCCAATGAATTTGGCGGTCTGTTCTGTCTATCTGGTTGTTAGATTTGATGAAATCCCCAGCTCTTCTACTATGGGGAATTTTTGTAACATATATGATGAGCAGGCTTCTGTAGCTGCCCCCTCTTGTAATTTTATTATGTTTACCAGTTAATAGAAATAGCATAGTCTTTTACCGAGAAAAAAAATAATATCATATTTCTTATATTATATACATGCTAGCACAACCACATTAATAAATGTGGTTGATATATGCCATAGGCGTGAACAAAAGAGTCATACAAGCTAACTCAATATGTTAATTTTATTTAACC
>APFE030591853.1:0-13240 GCA_000404065.3 Pinus taeda | reverse complement strand
ATATATATATTGAAACATAATTTTTAATTGTCAATGTATTTTAAAAATTTTGAAATATAGAGGAGAGACACAGGAGAGAAGGGTAAGATAGAGAGAGGGAGACACAAATATGGAGAGAGGGAGAGGATGAGAGAGTGTCTAAGAAAGAGAGGGAACTCGAGAGATGGAGTTGGAGGAAAAGATAGGTAAGAAAGAAGCTCAAGACATATAGAGAGAGAAAGGTTTGGATCCGCCGAGAGAGAGAGAGAGAGAACGAGAGAGAGAGATAGAGAGAGAGAGAGAGAGAGAGAGAGAGAGAGAGAGGGAGTGACAAGGGAGAGATGGAGGGAGAGTGTGTATATTTGGGGGTGATATAAAAAGACAAAGGAGCAGAGATGGAGAGAAGGGGGAGAAAATGAGAGAGGGAGGGAGATAATCTATAGAGTTGTAGGATGAAGCTCGAGAGAGAGAGTGAGTGAGTGAGTGATGAGGGGGAGAGACAGAGGGAGGTGGGAGAGAAAGCAAGAGAAAGAGGAATTGAGAGGGAGGGAGAGAGATATATATTGTTGGATGGGGGGAGAGAGAGAGGTATTAAGAAATACATATAGAGAAATAAAGTTCAAGATAGAAAGAGAGGGAGTGACAAGGGAGATGGAGAGAGAGAGGCAGTGACAAGGGATATGGAGAGAGAGGGAGAGAGGAGAGTAGGACGAAAGAGAGATAGAAGGGGACAGAGAGGGAGAGAAGGGGAAAATAGAGAGGGAGAGGGAGAAGGAGATGGAGGGAGATATAGATAGATATGGAGAAACGATGTGTATGTTTGCGGGGTGATATAGAGAGAGTAATAAGTAGAGATAGAGGGAGATAGAGATATAGATGGAAGGGGGAGAGAGGGAAGAAGATAAAGATAGAGGGAGGGAGGGAGAGATCGATAAATATGAAGAGAGAGTGTGTGTGTTTTGGCGGGTCAGATAGATAAACAAAGAAGGAGATATGGAGGGAGATATCAATATAGATGGAGGGCAGAGAGAAAGGGAAGAAAATTGCTTGCACTAGATGCATTGATTTTAGTGTAAAGATGCTGATGATTTCTAATTCTATATGATTTCTTACATTAGATGCATTGATTTTCATCTAAATGTTGATTTCTAATTCTATTTCATTGTTTGAATTAGATGCATTAATTTCATTAAAGATGTTAATTTCTAATGTTGTTTGATTGATATTGCATTAGATGCATTGATTTAAGTGTAGATGTTGATTCATAATCCTATTTGATTTCTAGCATTAGATGCATTGATTTCAGTGTAGATGTTGATTTCTAATCCTATTTGATTTCTTGCAGCATTAGATGCATTGATTTCAATGTAGATGTTGATTTCTAATCCTATTTGATTGTTTGCATTAGATGCATTGATTTTAGTGTAGATGTTGACTTCTCATCCTATTTGATTGCTTGCATTAGATGCGTTGATTTCAGTGAAGATGTTGATTTCTGATTTGATGTAACCAAATATATGGTGTACATTAATTTCAAGGTTATTAGTTTAACACCGTGCATTGATTTCAGTGTAAGCACAAAAAAAAATATTGATGACATGCATTATGACTAAGATTTTGTAGATAACCTCAAACAAAATAAAATCGAATAAAACTTGTATTTTTAACTTTTACATCTCCACATCTTTAAAATTGAATATATAACTTATTTCAATCATATTTGAGTTTTTAAAATTTGAATAAAACTTATTTCCATCATAAGGAATTGATTGAAATACTTGGATAACTAGTAAATTTAGGAAAGTTGATAACAACATATAAAATTATAGAAATGTTGCCATATATATTTTTTTGACCTATTAAATTTCAATACAATTGACTTATATCATGTTATGACTAAGCTCTTATAGATAATCTAAAAAAAATAATGTTGAATAAAACCTATTTGTTATTTACATGACATCTTTTATTAAAATTGAATAAAAATTATTTCAATCCCATTTGTGTTTTTTAATTGAACCTTGAGATAAGAAATACTTTAAAAAGTTGTACATTGAATGGTATATCGATGGGTTACAAAAAATTTCATATATATATATATATATATATATGAATATGACTTTATAATTCAAATAATTTATTTTTAAAATTGAATAGTAATAACATACATGTTGATTGCACTAAAATACACTTTCTACAAGCCAATATGAAGCATGCTTGAAATTCTTTCCATGTTCAATATTAAATTGATACATGATATACTTTAGTTCATTTTAAGTATCAAAGTGACTTACATTGATCATAACTTAAGATTGTACTTATTTTCTTAGCCTATGAAAGTGGAAATCAAAATTGAATATATATATTACTAATAAAAGTTATAGCATATAGAAAAATGATTAAATTAGCGAAATAATTTTAACAGATCCATAAACTTAAAAAATTAATGAACATCCATAAACAAGATTAATACAAATCCATAAACTAAAATATTGAATACATGTATCAATAATCATCCATGTGAAAATATATACAAATTACAAATATCCCATGAACATCCATAGACTGAAATAATAAGCATCCATAAACTAAAATAATTTCGATGATGTACATCCATAAACTGTCCATGTATGAAAATATACAAAGTATATATCACACATGTGAATGTGCCCTATGAAATGATCCTGAAAAATATACAAACTATGATGCTCTAAGTACCACCAAAACTCCTATGTGAGTTATGCTGTGCAAAGTAAGTGTCCTTAACCTGATACTGCAATACAACACATTCAAATTCAAATTAATTAGATCATTATTTGAACAAAATAAACAATATGGAAATAAATTATTTTGAACCACATTTTTAATTACATATACATGAATATGATAACCTTAGTCGAGTCCAAATGCAAGTCAGATATGATGGGGGTTTGGTCATGAATTTGGATTTGATGCTCCCCTGCATGTGGCTTAATGACTGTCGCCTGCATCAATGGACCCGCATCATCGATGCGTCTAAAGCCAACATCCCACTCATGTCTCCACATAACAACGACATAAATGACACTCTGCATATGGGCCTATGTACACAATGGCAAGGGACAAATTATAATTAGTCTACAAATTAATTAGCATATATGTGTAACTTAAAAAAAGAAAATGTTGAAATATTAGGAATATTTTTTTTTTACCTCAACTGTTGGTCCATGTGGTTGTACATAGTGACTCTCCTCCACATTAGTGAACATATATAGGTGGAGGTGGATGTGGAGGAGAATCCATGGAAACATATTCTTGTCGAGGATGGCATGGATGATCAATTGTGTCCTCGGATGACCTCATAAGCTCATCCATGTAGCTAGGATGTGTCTACATGTTATTATGAAATTATTAATATAAATGCAATCTAATACAAACTAGAAATTTTAATATAAATAATTATGCATAATTTGACAATAAGAGTCAAAAGTTTCATATATATATATGTACCTTGTCTATGTCACACATGCTGTGCACACTCCAAGTCTCATGAATGGAATAAAAATACATACATGTATATGTCAAAACATGGTCAAAGTGTAAACTCGTGAGAAATTTATCATCATATAAGGGCGGTGGCATGTCACAAGGTAATGGTGGTTGTCTCCTAATATCTCCATCCAATGCAACATGTGCACTGGCCAATGACGTCTACATTTTGTCTCCAATAGTCTCCCTAGTCTCACCACCGAGTTGTGACAACTCCTCTAGATTTGTCAGTAATACCAAGCTTTGAGATGGTAGTGGAAAGAATCTTGGAGGTCGTGGTACATGCCTAGGGTCCCTACGAGCCCCCTCGCTCTCATAGGTACATCCCATGTTGAGTCCATAATAATGATATCCGGTATCAGTGTAATTCGACCTCATATGTAACACAAACCTTGCATATAAATGCTTGGAAAAATAAATGACGACCTGGTCATGGTGGGGGAACTGGCCCCAAGCTCCAATGAATATATCATACATGAAAGGGGTTGCATTAACATTCCTAAAATATTTCAGTGGAATCAGACCCCTATGTCTAGCAGGGCAATCTAAAGGGATGTCAAACAATTCCCCATGAACATCAATGTCCTTGGTGGCCTCTTTCACCACCTCCCAAGTATATGGGCCTATAATGTCATGCCTTGTAATCCTTTGTATGGATAGTAATATGTGGCTATGTGGGCTCAAACCCCGATATGTCTCGATCAACCTATTGATACTATCCAACATCAAAGACAATGCAAGATGAGTTGGTGAATTGGCAGGGATATTCTCTATATCTGCTATGATCCATGGATGATGGGTCGTAACATCCTATAATGTTATTTAAGTTGTAGCATCATCCCACAAAGGGATCGATGCTGCACTATGATCCTCAACTTCAGCCTCTTGAGGGCCTACAAATCATAAACATAATTTAACATATATATAATTATCAAACTAGAAGCATAGTAAAATATACATTAAATTCAAACACATTAGTGGAAGACAATTTAAAAATTTAAGACAATTTCAAGACATAAACACATAAAGTTTATATAGGGTTTAAAAATGCATGGGGTGTACCTAAAATAAGTGAATAAGGTCCACTAGATGTAGCATGATCATCAACGGAGACTGAAACATTGACTCTAACACTCCATCTGTCGTCAGAGGTAGGATCTACGGGTGGAACATGAACTCTCAGTGGGCTATGTGATCTATCATGAGCCTGACCATGTATAGAAGAACCACTCACACTGTGATGGCCTACAGTTGGGGCGCATATATGGGATTCCTCAACATATTACATATAAACTAATCAAAGAAAAAAACGTTGACAAAAAAACCATTTCTAAACTCAAGCAAAATAGTGTAGCTTAGAGTCCTAAACTTTAGAGTCCATTTTTTAATAATTTATCAACCACAGTATTGAATTCCATGTAAACACAATCGAAATAAGCGATCAAATCTACCTTCACACTTTTTCTCGTTTATAAATAATGCATTTTATTCATAACACATAAATATGTAAATATATAAGTACAAAATTGAAATAAACCTATTTACAAAACTAATAAAATTTCATGCCAACCAAATACTACAATAGACTTTAAGTTCTTAATGTTTGACTTTGACACTTGACATGTACTAGGTTTAAGCACATGAAGATAATGTTTATTGTACAACACACTACATAATGAAACAATATGGTACAAATCAAAAAAGAGGCTAAATTATTTTATTCACTAGACCAAATACTGTTTTCATGATGGATTTAATGCATGTATCAATAATGCATTGTTGAAACATGAACTTATAACTATATATAAATTATATGTTATGTTTTAAATAATTATGCTATGTTAAATGTTATAGTTATAGTTATATTATGTTATAGTTATGCACAATACATGTTACACTATGTTATGTTATTGTTACATACCATTTTGTCACAACAACCGAAAAGGCCTGAAAAATCAACATCCATGAACACTTTGTCATAAGCCCTTTGCAAATCCCTAAGCATCATTTCTCCAAAATGTGTGAGTTTCTGGGTCTATCTTCTCAAAAACAATGTTTTTAGGCTCGAAACACCCTGTATGCATGTTCACCTATGTTGGGTGCAAGTTTCATACTTGAGCACTGACACCGATCATCGCACGTTGCTCCTTTATGCAGGTGTATTGATTCTAGAAATTTAGGAAAATAAAAAAATATTTTCTAAGTCTCTTCTTCCAGAAGCTTCTAAGGTGGTTTTAACTGTTTACCATGGATATAGATCTTGAATTCCTATCTTATCATGTCTTGGAGACATTATCTCTTATCCCTTGATCTCATCCTCCCCTCATATGTGGATCTCAAGCCTAGATTGGTAAATCCAAAACTACCACTTTCACCCTATATATTTACTACCTCCCACAGAGTCTAGGTTGGCTTTTGGAGATTTCTAGTGCCCTCACGCTGATACTTTGAGCTTAAGGAATCATCATACATTTTCATTAAGGTTGAGTTTGAAGGTTTTCTTTATGACAAGGAAGGACAAGTCAAGTGGGGATATACATCTACAAAGTCAATATATGGTTGTAACTCTCTCCTTTATTTATTAATACAAAAAGCATCCTAATTTCCTTCACTTGTGTTATGCTTATGCTCTTGTATTTCAATTCGATGTTGACTCATTGAATAGAGATATTGGATTATGCTATGTGTATATTGTAGTTCCTTTGCTTGTTTTAATCATTGTCGCAAGTTCCATTTATAGCGCGTGGAGCTAGAAAAGGAACCTACTTGGAATTCGTAGAAAGTCCCTCTCTCCAATTTTCTTTTAAGCTCTAATCATTTATGGTGTTCATCGAACTCTTTAAATGATGATTCTATCCACTTATGGCTTTTCTAGAGAAATCTTACTGGTTTTGTAGCTAAGTGGTATATCAAATTGCCACGAGCTTCTTTCAACAACTTTAGTGCCTTAGAAACTATGTTTCTAACTCACTTTCAGTTGCCTATTCATTATGAAACTAGAACTGAACTTTTGACCTCTTTCAAACAATCTGACTCCACCCATATATCAGATCAAATTAATGAGTGGAGACATCAGTGTCGATTGGTCAAAACCTTCATTCCCGATCAGTTATTGGATGAATGGTTCATAAAATATTTATTACCATCCATAATTGAAGATGTTGCTAAAGGAGGAGTTGTTACTAAAGAGAAAGTTGTTGCTCGTGTCCAATATCTTGATCTCATCTATACGCAATCTGACACAGTCTATGACAAAATACCTAATGCTTCAAGACCTTAGCACACTGTTCCACCACCTCCTACTAAAGAATCACATGCCGCTAATCGTGTGATTGGTTCTGCTGGCCAATAGATAGTCATTAAGCTATCTGGTTCATCTCTTATTGCGACTACTCAAAACCCATTCTCTTCTACCCTTGTGACTACTTCTGAGATCAATTCTTTCCAATCTACAAAAGGAAAATCATAGAAACCCAAAAGTAAAAATAAAGGAAAATAAAAGAAGAAGAAAGATAATTCTTCATAGGACAAACAAAATAATCCATCTCCTAAAGACAAACAAAAACCTCATTATCCTTACTTAATCTATAGTGAGGAACATTTTACCCGAGATTGTCCACATCGGGCAAAAGTTAAACAATTCCTCAAGTCGTTATATTCAAACCTACTATGTTAATAGATCCCTTTCCTAAACAAGAGACAAACATGGTTTCATAGGATTCAACTTCCTCTTCCTTGGTTATGATGCTATCTTCCACCAAACACAAAAATGAAATCATGGTGGCTATGAGAAATAAAGACTATGGTAACTTGAATCCCTCAATTGGTAAGGCTACTGATCAACCTGCTAGTTCTACCTCATTTACTTTGGATCCTTATCCAAATGTAGTTCTGACTTAATTAACTATTAAACCTACCAAGGGTGTTATTCACAAATCTACATTTAATTATCATGTGAGAGCTGCACAAAATTATAATATAGCAGAAGACCTGGCTCAAGCTCTTTGTGCTATGTCAACTCTTGAGGTTTTGTAGAATTGTCCCACCCATAAGAGATATTTACTTGCCACAATTGAAGGCATATATCCTTCGGATTCGAGTCTTTTGGTCTTCAATCATGAGAATTATACACCCAAACTTCCACCACAACTGGTGTTTATGATCCAGGTTGTTGTTCGAAATAAGACTATCCATTGGACAATTATGGACGAAGGTGCTTCGACTTGTATCATGTCACTTTCCTATTGGAAGGATATTGGTTCTCCTCAACTTAATTAGTCAGCAACTACTATCAAATCCTTTGATGGAAGAGGTCTCAAGCCTTAGAAAATTTTGAATACGTTGCAAGTAGAATTAACTGGAAAAATGGTTTCAGTAGAAGTTGAAGTTATAAACAAACCAATGGATTATTACCTTTTATGGGGCCACACATGGATTTATGCCATGAACGCCATAGTTTTGACCTATTTTAGGATGATCACATTCCCTCACCAGGGGGGCATCATGGCCATCAATCAACTTACCTTTTTTGCCAATAATTCTTAGACTATTGGAAGCATCCCTCTTGTGGGAGAATCCCCACCATCTTATTAACATATCAGAGTCTGATCACTTAAAGATTCCTCATTGATGGGAAAATTTTCCTTTGTTAATCCTGACATTCCAAATCTGGTTGCCTTCATCAATATGATATCTTCTTATACTATTCCATCCAATCCTTGGATAGTGTTAGATGATTCTAATGTTGATACATTTGGTGACCACATACCACTCAGTCATGTTGAGATTGAATATGAAGCTACCTATTCATCTTGTTCAACACATTTTGCTTTCCCATCCTTAATATATTGGGCCGATCATTCCCGATATTATGGTCCATCTTTCGATCCTTTCTTTGGTACATTCTCTACTGATGAAAGCATAATGGAATTCATGATTTTAGATGATGCGTCGTGGGATGATATTCATCATCGTTTCTCCTTACCTGAGACCTATGAGTATAATCTTGGAGATATTTATTCACCCAATATTGTTGAGATATCTATGGATTTCCTATCTATCCACAACGTCGATTCTGAGAAAAATTTATTGAATATTGAAGAGTCTGTTCCTCTTGATATTTTGATTAAACCCGAAATTGTAAAAAATGTACACATTGGTGCATCTTGTTCTCTTGATGAGGTCAAGATCTATAAAGGCCTTTTTCAAGAATTCAGAGATGTTTTTCCTAGATATATGAAGAGATGCCAGATATTGATCCAAATATCATTGTACATGAAATCAAAATGTATCCATATGCTTAGCAGTTCGACAATGCTTGCATTCGGTTCATCCTAAGAAAGCTACTGCAATTAAAGAAAAGGTTAATTTTTTTTGCGTGCTGGTTTTATTTACCATATTCCTGTTATTGATTGGGTCTCGAACATTGTTCCTATGATGAAGGAAGGTATGATTCATGTTTGTGTCGATTATCGAGATATCAACTCTGGTTTTCCTAAGGATACATTATCGACATTTATTGCTCAAATTGTTGATGATTGTGATGGAAGCAAAGTTTTTTCGTTTATGGATGGTTTTTCTGAATACAACCAAATCAACATCCTCTCAGCGAAACGACATAAAACTGCATTTATTTTTCCATGAGGCGTGTTTTCCTATAGTAAGCTCCCTTTTGATTTGAAAAATGCTGGTGCAACTTTCCAAAGGGTTATAAATTATGCCTTCGATGATATTAAGAACATTGTACAACCCTATTTGGATGATTTACCTACCCATTCAAAACATCATGAGGATCATCTGATGCATCTCAAGGCCATTTTCTTACATTGTCACCATTATAATATTAGGTTGAATCTGCATAAATGCATGCTTTGTGTCCAATTCGGTAGACTTCTTGGCTTCATTCTGTCAAAGATAGGAATTTGTATTGATCCACTTAAAATGCAGGTGATCCTCGATTTCCCTGCACCTTCCTCACTTGTTCAGTTACAAAACCTGCAAGGGAAGGCTAACTTTCTATGGATATTTGTTCCCAACTATTCTGAATTGAGTAAAGGATTTACTCAGTTGTTGAAGAAAGAGGTTCCCTTCCATTGGGATGATACTACCCAAAAGGATTTTGATACTTTGAAAGATGTTCTGGTTCGATCATAGTTGTTGTATCCCCCCGATTATCTTCCTGTATCTCAATGCTGCTGTTACTACCATTTCTATGGTATTGGTCCAAGAAGATGACATCGAGGATGAACATACCATTTATTATTTGAGTTAGAATTTTAATGACACATACATCAAATATACTCATGTTGAAAATTTATCTTTGGCGGCGATGCAAGTTGTCCAAAGGTTTCACCACTACATTTTGCTTTTGAAGACTATGGTAGTTTTTTATTGCAACCCGATGATGTATATTCTGTTACAAAAATTGTTTGGGGGGAAGTAATCTAAATGAATTGATATTCTCCAAGAGTTTGATTTTGAATTCATCAAATCCAAATCTAAGAAGTCCCTAGTCTTCCTTAAACTAATATTTGACCTTCCCTCCACCGACACTGAGTCTACATCTGATGATTCTATTTTTAATGAGTTTTTGTTTATGATTGATTCATCTAATCCTTGGAATGGAGATATTATCATATATATCCAGACCTATACTTTTTGGCCTAATACCTCTTTCTCTTATCAACAATGCATTCAATATCAAGCTAAAAATTACTTTATAATTGGCGACACCCTTTATCGTCGTGGTATTGATTCCATATTTAGAATATGCCTCACTCATGAGGAGGTTGAGAAAGTTGTAAATGAATGCCATGCTAGAGCATGTGGCAAACATATGTTTTTCTATGCCACCACCGAGAATATTTTGCTTGCTGGTTAATTTTGGCCTACTATGTTTTGAGATTACATCATTGCGGTCCAAAAATGTCATGCCTACCAGACTTATGATCGTAAATCTCGTGCTCCACCTACTCCTCTACATCTTTTTATTTTTGTTGGACCATTTGAAAAATGGGGAATTCAATTTATGACATGTAACCCTCACTCGGTGGGGGGGAATGGCTACATCATTGTGGCGGTAGATTATTTTACCAAGTGGGTAGAAGTGATTCCTACATGTAATAACACTGATGAAACAACTACTTTATTTCTTTTTAATCATGTCATTTCTAGGTTTGGTGTACCATAAGCTATTATTATAGACCATGGGAAACATTTTCGAAATCACATAATGTCTGAGCTTACTTCGAAGTTGGCCCTTCAACATGACAACTTGTTACACTGAAATTTGTCACCATGACTATCTGCAGCTAATATGGCTCCGTCAATAGTCATATTATCCTCCTTGTCAAGCCTCATACCTCTGCTCTTCATGTCAAACTTCAAAAAGAGAGAAAGTCACTTAAAAACATGTTTATCTCTGGGTAGGCAGGTTCTCTCTACCTTGCCTGCGTGTACGCATCCCAAACACACTGTACCTGCGTACTTGTACGCTCTGTAAGCCAAAGGAGTTGGGTGCGTACCCCTGTAAAGGTCAAAAGGCGCGAGTTTCATCTTTAAAAAGTACTTGTGGTCACTTCTAGAGCCTTCTAGAAGAGTTTTTGACGTGTATTGAGCGCCTCCAGATGGTTCATGCACCCCTATGATAGAGGAGCTTATCCCATCAAGAGAGGAGCTACCCCATCCAAAAGAGGGAGTATCCCATTGATGTGGAACTGAATAACTTCCTCTAGAATACTATAAATACAGGCCTTGGGCCAAAGGAGGGGAGGTTGAAAGCTGAACATTCTAAAGGGTAAATGCTGCTGGAATTAGGACTTCCATTGTTGACTTGTGAGGAGAGATCACTATCCTTCCTTGTTGCCATTTTGGGAGTGGGTGAGCTTGTCAAAGTAGAGGAAATCTCTTGTTGGACCCTGGGAGGAGCTTGCACAACACCAAGGCTCAGGTTGTAATGGTTCCTTTTTTGTTTCCTTAATACAAATAAGTCCATTCTTCTCAATGATTTGTTGTTAATGAATTATTCCATGTACTCCTTGGTCTATATGATGAATATGCTTTGTTTTATGAAATATTCAGGTGTTATGTAATCGTTTGACTGTTAGTGTATGCAGGGCTTAAAGTGAAGGAGGAGCTCATCTGGAGCAGCAAGGCTGGACTGCTACAACAAGCGTTGGACCTAAGGTAAGATCGGAAAACACTTGATCTCTCATAGAATAACGTGTGTTTAGAGAAGGATTGCTCTTGTTTGGTTTGTTTGTCACTAGAGAGTCCTAGACTCCTAGGGAGGTTAAGTTTGTCCGCAAACATAACTCTTTCCGCATGACAAATTGGCGACTCCACTGGGGAAGCCATTGATGTGGTTGATTTTTCCTTTGATCATTACTTTGATCTGAAAAGAGTCTTGTTTCTTTTGCTTTTTGGTTGCTTGACTGTGTTTTTGGGTGGCTTAGCTTAGGGTCGAATTAGAACTTAGGTTCTCTTTGTTTTACAGCAGTACACACCCTCTGAGTTAGACACAGTGCGTACTTGTACGCACTGTATCTGTGTACACAGAGCGTGCACGCACCTGGTTAAACAGGCTGCCTGCGTACCCTGTTAAAATTAAGAGAATTTCACTTTTTATCATTTTTTCCTTTTGAATTTTGTTTTTCTTAGTCTTTACTGCCCAGATCCACTGGTTGACTGTCAAAAATCTTCAACTATACTTTTTCCATTAGTGTTGAAAGTTTTAGTGAAATTCCTTGAGATTTTAGCCTTAGGGTTTTGGTTTTTATATTGGTCCTGTAGTGACTTTGGGTTTAGAAGTCGCAAAGCCTTAGATATCTCCGGTTTTGTCAGTGTTCTTAGGAGTCGGACCAGTCGCGAAATCTACCCTCGTGAGCGACCTACCTTTGTGTTGCCTCTTTGCAAAATTTCAATATAACTTGTTCATTTAAAGTTGTGAATTTCATTTTAAAAAAGAACAAAAAGAGATTGATTTTTTGTTTTGATTAGTTTGTGATTCTGCATAAACTAGTCTTTGGATTAATCATTGCCAAGTAAAACATCCCAGAATCATCCTAGTAAGCTTTTGCTTCTTAGATTAATTTGTTAAGTGTAAAGTTAGATACATTTCCTTTGATTTGATTTCGAGTGATTTTTTATATATTTTCATAGATCTAGAAATTGCTTTGATTAGATGAAGTTTTACACGCTTTTATTAAATAGGAAAATATCAACGATCTCCTTTGCGACGTCTGCTTTAGAGTAACATTTGACGCCTTTGAAAGAGAAAGGAATCTTTCGTGAAGTAAAGAGTGGTCATGTTTTGTGTGTTTTGAAAGATAAAGAGAATTGTTTCTTTGATTGTCTTTTGAGAAAGTTGTTTTTATTGAAAAAATTGCATCCTCTCAACTCTCTTAATTAGAACATTCATTGAAAAGAGAAAATTATCAAATCATCTTAGGTGCATCTTTTAGAGAATTGGAGTCGAGTCTATACACCATCAAGTTTCATCTCCATCACCTTTTTCTTAAAGAACAACCATTAAAATCAACGCTTAAAGTAAAATTAACTTAGAAATTTTTATTTTCTAGGGCTCTGAAGCACCAACATAGATCAGGCTAGTGTCTTGGAGTAGGTGAGTAATTAACTCCTCAAGAATATTAAACCAAACAAGTAGCTTATCTTGTGATAGAATAAATCCAACTGTTACATTTGTATTCTGGGAAAGCTCCTCTTAAAGGAGAAG
>APFE030591830.1:161763-219654 GCA_000404065.3 Pinus taeda | reverse complement strand
AACTGAAACAGGCATTAGTCTTTTCTGAGGAAATATGTGATCTTTGCATCATCAAAGCAGAGCATATTTGGACCTTTGACCTCCAATCATGAAATATGAAACCTATTGGTATAGGTATCTAACAAGATCAACTAGAGAGTTCCACTCAAGTAGAGAAGAAACAGTCCCAGACAATTTTGGAGCAGCCAGAATTGGAGAAGCTGAGAGGAGGCATCCACTCATGTAGAGACCTCCAGTAGGGGGAAATTTCGAGCCAGGTGGGTAGAGGAATCACATGCAGCCATACCTCTAGGTGTGAGGTGGGCCAATGTGAAGTGATGAAATTGGGAAGGGTCCATTGAAATGTTTATCTCATGGACCATACCTTTCTACAGGAGCCCAAAGTACATAGTAGCAGGAGGAATCAGTGGGATTGATGCAGTCAGAGATTATAGTGACAAAGGCTAGAGAATTCAGATATTGAAGAGCACAGAGAGGGTTGACGTGCAGAAAGGAAGAGTCAATAGGAGCGCGGAGTTGTCAGTTGACAGAGGCAATATCAGTCAGAGAATTTGATGACAGAGGCATCATTCTGATTTAGGTTGGACTTTTTTTTGTTTTTGGAGTTGCTGGAGCAATAATACTAGAGATAAGAGTTGCACACAGAAAATTCCAAAGTTTCAGGATCAAGATTGAGTTGAATTCATTTCTTGTTGAGAGGGAGTTTTGAAAATAGCAACAAGAAATGATAAAAATAGAATCCACAAATTCCAGTTTAATTTTTCCTTGAAATAAAATGAGAATTAAAATCGAATTTCATTCTCATAAGCTTGTAATAGTCAACTAGAGTGAGTTGACTTAGTTAACTTAGGAATTTTGAGTTGGAAGTATTTCTAAAGTCATGTATAAGTTCTCCCTATAGTAGAGGGATCGAGGATGAGTTACCTATGAGTGGTAATTAATTAACTCAATTTACTAAGTTAAGTCCAGTTAAATTAGTTCCAAACTATTTGAGGAACTAATAGTGAGTTAACAGTTAATTGATGCATTATTGCACTCAAGTAGTGCTACTCCAGTTAACTGAAGATTCCCTCATAAGAAAATAATGCATGTCGATTCTGAGAAATACCTAGTTGAGACTAGAGTGCAGGGATAGTGTACTATTTGTTGTATAATTTTTTGAGTTGTACTAATAGTGCATGCAATCAAGAACTAAGCCTAGAAGGGATTTTGCAATTTTGGGTGCACTGATTTCCCTTTAAGATGGGCTAATCAGCCATAGGAATTATGCAATGAAATAAGGACTTAGAGAGCAGGAGAATTGGAAAATTCTTGGCCAATAGTTTTATTATGAGTTTGAGATTAATTTTACTAAGTTCTGGGATTGTTCTAGTGAGAAAAAGCAATGTATTATCATCTTAGATTTCTTATTTAATGAAATATGGATAGTGTGGTTTTGAGCTTTGGATTTCTCTGGATATTTATTGTGTTATGTGTTATTGATGTTCTTACTATTATCGATTATTGTTTTTCTTGATCTTTATGTGCTTCCACTGTAAAGAGTAGAAGTAGATTATTGTCTCTTGTTTTAGTAGATTACATGAACTTGTGAATCTACAGGATTTTCTACAGTTGCACACCGAACTTATCTTTCACAATTTGGGCACTCTTCACCCCTAATGGTGAGTTGATGAATTTACAAGGTATTTTCCTGGGATGAACAACTAATAATATTACTAAGTACAATACATTTATCAAACTATTATCAGAAGCAGTTGCTCTCGGAATCAGAAATTTGGTTGTTAAGTTAGATTCACAACTCACTGTGCTACAATTAAATGGTCATTATTCAGTAAGAAATCTAAAAATTGTGTGCATGTGTCTATGTGTTCGATTACTAGAAAGAAACTTTGATTACATTACATATCAATACATTACACGAAATTTGAATACGTTAACATATGCATTGGAAAATTATATTTTAGATGGAAATTTGTGTCACTTGTAAAACCTGAACACATCATCATGATATAGAACACATAAGTAAAAATAGAAACTATATATAGATATAGATATATATATATCGAGCCTGTCAAAGTTTTTTATGTCAAAATCTCAAAAAATAGTGTTCTGAGAAAAATGGATTTAAAAGCCTACAACATTGCAAATAATACGACTATGAATAGGCTATCCACCCACATGATCCTCATGATAGCATGAGACAGCTCTAATCACTTAGCCTAACAATCGACAAAGTCTCATAGATACTCTCACTGTGTGCCTCTAATACCGCAGTGTCATGTCATCTATAGTACATACGCTGGAATACCCCGAGTAAGGGTTTCTAGGTTTTACTCCATCTCCACTATAGGGTATGCTCCTTCTTCATACGGAGCTTCTTCCTCTTTTTTATGTGCCACTAGTTGAGCTATCGAAGACATTCTGGGAGGTATTTTCAATCCCACATCTACAAAATTATCATCAGTTAACTCTCAAATACACTTCAAAAAAATCATAAAACTTAAAAAATTCAAAAAAACAAGTTTTTATGTGCATCAATCCATTGTGCACTAGGTGGCAGAGGAAGATCTGGGTCTCCTCTAAAGTTTGTCCCTATATAGGCATAGTCATCTACCATGATCAGTTGTTGGTGTAACCAACCAAAGAACGTTGGAGGGAAATGTATCCCTTGACCTCCTCCAGCTCGAGGCATAATCTCACCCCATTTGATTAACCTTGGATCTCTCGAAGATGGATCTTCCACCTCTATCCACTTGTAATGAAACAAAGGTACACACTCCAAGAATAATGTGACTAAGATCGATCCATACCTAAACTGATTCAAACGACCTATTTTTCACTTGGTCAACTACCTTTTCATGTTAACCATCAATTCTTCACACCAATTAAATACAGTTAGAGTGAGACATTCCACTGCATATTAGAACTGAGATTTTGTTACCTCCTGCAACACTTAAGCCTGAGCTACACAAGCCATTGTATGTAGAATAGTTCTCAAGGGTAGATTGTCTATGGTTTCTATATTAACCTTTCCACTCATGGTTGTTCCTGCATCCAGGCAATCCCTTCTTATCAGTGTGCTAGTGCACTCTCCTCCAATATTGGCTTCGGAGAGTAAGAACCTCTCTCCTCTCTTGGATAGTCTAGTGATGAAATAGATGTCAAATACCTCTATTTCAAGTTCTTGATATCTAATAAAGAATATCTTGTGACCAACATCCCATAATCCTATGAGATACTCTAGCAACTCATTCTGAGGTCTGAGTCATGGAGTCTAAAAGAACTTAAGCAATCTACGGTCCCTTAAAGAATTAATACATGCTACACTTTGAGAAGCTTGGTGGTCTTTCAGCCTGTTCCCTCTCTCTTTTCATTCGATGACCATATTCGTTGAAATCTCCTACAAATAATCCATAAATAATATTTAGAAGTCTTTCAATGGATTAAAATTTTGAAAAAACCGATTAAGATAGAGTATTTCACATTTTATTTTTTTCTCTGTGCCCAGCAGAACTGTTCGAATTGTTTTCATGCTAGCATCACAATGGTCTTTTGGTCTATGGGGTGAGCAGTGCATATCTGATGATCAAACTCACATTGATCACACCCAGTAATGAAAACGAAAAAACTCCTCTTAAATAGTCAAAACTTCTTTGAAACGACATAAAAATGATATGAAAAACAAGAGAAAGGGAAGAGCTCTAACCTACAACTGACGGTTCGTGAAATGGTGTCTCAGATATACTACACTACTTGGTTGAAGAATCAGAGAAAATAGGGTAAAATGCACCCTCCAAATTACCCAAAGTGAAATGGTAAAAAAAAATAAAAAATTGTCTATTTATAATTTTTCGAATACATTTTTACCAATATTTTATTATTTTTCTTGATAGCGATGATGTGTAGTTGTCTTTGTGCAGTTACAGGATATTTTAGTGGTAACAGTGATCATTCTTGACTGATTCAACGACTTCTATTTTATCTCTTTTTCGAACTCATCAAAAAAAATGAAAAAAGACCCCCACCCCCACCCCCTTAAGTCATCTTTACACTTTTTTATGACTCTCGAAGGTTAAATAGATCACCGAGTACTTGTCTTTTCGAACTCGTTAAATCAAATGAATTGACGTCATCTTAGTATACATTTACCCCCTTTCGGGTTGGGATTGACTATTTATGTTAAAGGAACACCTTGGTCGACATGGTTAAGAGGTTCTTTCGAATATTGTTTTCTACCTTTTCGGGTTCGAAAGACAAATTATGAAAAGGGACCTAATGGAGTTTTCTTTTTCGTCTCTATTTCAAACTCTCTAAATATGAAAAATACACCAATTTACTCTTCCATCGGATTCGTAAAAATTAAAGGACAAAAGACTTGTCACCATGACGAGACCGAGTTCCTACTTCCTAGGGCTCGTAAAACTTACTAGGATGGACTCATTCAAATAATGAACTTATACGACGAGCATATGCTATCCTCTTCAATATTGTGATAAAAAATATATGGGGCACTCACTAGAAATAGTGGGGAAAAAGTGAAAGTGAAACATCTCTTGTGTAGACAGCACGTCACTCTTGAACATGACACTCATTTGTTTCTCTTGTCAAGTTATGGATATCCTCAATCAGTCACTTGTCCTTCCAGGTTTGGGTGATCCATTTTGCCTCTCATCTAACTATTCCACTTCATCGTCATAACCGTCGGTATTATGTTGAGTCAAATGGTGCCACACTCCAGAGTTGTATCGCTAATATGTTCAAGAGAAGTCCTATTTGAATTTTACTACCTATAAATTGTCTAACCTTTTGCCACAATCCTTGATCATACTTGTTTATTCCACTTTATTCCTTGTTTCATGTCAATGATGAGGAAATCATTATGCCCCTCCTTCGATGGGTCATTTCCTATCGACTATAGCTCATTGTCTAGGAAGATGACATAGAAATTCCCTTTCAGTACCTTATAGCTTGCATGCCTTAATGACAAGTTTTTCGCATTCAACAACAGGTTTTCATCACTGGCCTCTCATTGGATGATTCCATGAGTGCTCGACTTTAGATTAATTTTCACATTCATGGATTGTACTATCGTACCTTGAGAGCCATTTTCATTATTAGTGGTTTCTCTCATGCCTGTTAATGGTTCACATCATTGGCCGGTAATCAGGTGGTTTCCTAACATGTTCAACTTCGACACATTCATTCTAATGTTAGAATTCATACTTTGATCAGGTTGGGATGGAGTGCAAGACCCTGATTTTTGTCTGATATAACTCAAGCTGCATGTAGTTATGTATTATTCATGATTGTATACATGTTTTCTCTATACGGATGGCTATGACCATACCATGGGACCTTATATCCATGATGATGATGATCCTTCTATATTGGGTGGTTGCATCCATACCATGGATCTTAGACTTCCAGATGATTATTTTCATTCGAATTCCTGTGCCCATACCGTGGATCTTTTCACATGGTCCTTTATATCCGAATGTTTGCATCCATATCATGGATTTATGTTTTGATATATATGATAGAGGTATCAGATATGTATATGTATATGTGTCCTTGATTCGCAGGTCTCCTGACGGTTTTTGTTCTAGTACTTGCACTATCTCGTAAAGAATCTTAACCATCACTCCTTGTTATGCCTTCATGCTTTAGGGGTCATCTATTACACAATAATTTGTCACACCTCCTGCACTTCCCTGTGTCATACCCCGGAGTGCCAAAACCTTGACAACTATGCAGTGTACCCATCTTGATATGTAGTCTAGATCCTCCCTAAAGAACTAATGAAACATTGCCTTGAGCCTTTCCTGAAAATAATGAGCTCAAACCCCTAAGTTTTAGGTCAGCACAACTGTGAAAATGCCCTCTCATGCTGATGACAAGTTGCACCATATGAACCTCATGTCGCCAGTGTGGATTTTTCCTCGATACCCGCACTAAACCATAAAATTAAAGTTTTCCCAAAGTGGAGGAGAATCTTCATGATATAAAGGCTTCCAAGATGATGAATTGGATGATGTTCATTGTGGATGTGGTCGAATTATCCCAATATTACCATTTTATATTATCCCTATGAGCTTCCTCATTGAGATGAGAACCTTCCCCTATCTTGGGTGAGATCCTAACTCCCTCTCCCTGCCTATAAATTCATCCCTCTCCATTCCCAAATGGTTGGTCTCTAATTATTTTCACCCTTATGCTAAGATAGAGCCTACATGTTATTCACTTTGGCTTGGAGAAGGAGTGTTTAGAGAGCTTGAGCTTGGACTTGGACATTCACTCAAGGAGGGCTACTAACATCAAGGCCTGGGTTGCATGCTTCCTCTTTTTTTAATTAATATATACAACCGATACTTCATTTTCCATAAATGCTTGTGTCAATGCTTCATTTATCTTAATGCTCCTTGATCTGTTAACTCAATTACATTTGATTATGCTTGTTGCACTTTTATGGTTTGTCATGTCTTTGGTTTCTTGTGCAAGTATTCAAATGCTATGAGTGGCAAGGACTGAGCCTGAGGAGGAAGTGATCAAGACCTTCAACAAAGGAGTGCATTATAGCATCCAAGCAAGGTAAGTCTCTTTCCACTTCTCTTATTTTGGTTGTAATATAGGAAAGTGTCTTGTAGATTGTCTCATTTGTTTCTAGACCCACTCATTGGACTAGAGGGGTCGTCTTTGTCCACAGAGAGGATTTACCTACACAATAGTCACCCAAATTTTCATCACTCTTGAAGAAGGAAATCATCTTGATTTTAACTAGATTGGTTCTTTCAACTTTCCAAAGATGAGTGCTTAAAGGCTTGTCTTATTTTGGGCTTGTCCCTCACCTTAGCTCTGATACCATGTTAATTTTTCATATTGTTATATGTTGTATCAATTACTTTAGCCCATTTCCAAATGACAATTATCAATATTAGAAATAGTTCCAACTACAATTAGTCTTTCCATTCATCAACAGTAATTGAAGATAGAACAATATAAACAATGGCAAAGAAGGCAATCAACACATCAACAAGAGACACCATATTTGGTCTAAGACCAGGGAAAAACCCCACAAGGGGGAACCCTTTCAAATTCTTGTTCTATTAGATTGTCATAAAAAGTTTAGAAGAGAGTACAATGAGCCCAATACAATATGATCAATAGTACAACCCAACAACTTCAAAAACCTGTATACAGTGGCTGAATATATCAGAGATAACATGATTCAACTTTTGAACAGCTTCAGAAAACTTCAGAGGATAGTCAACTGTACTCAAACCCGAAATTGCTCTCATCAAGTTAGCATGAGAGCAAATTTGGCCAAGAACCCATCCCATAGAGGGGGACTAGTAACATTTATTTGTTCTCTTCACATGTGTTATTATAAAATTATTCTTTACATATCTAGTTTCCATTGGATGTTTTGGGGTTATTACTCTTTCTTTCATTGTTTAACTATGATCGTAGCATAGATCATAATTTTGGCAGGTTTTGTTTCTATCAATTGCTGCAGATTTACGATGTTTAGTAGTCATTTCTATTGTTGAGATTGTTTGTCATCCACAATATTAAGTGTGTTCTTAGCTATTCTCAAATGTCTTCAGCTTTTGTAGAGTCTCTCTCCTTTATAATGCATAAACCCAGAAAAAAATATGGTGTGCAACAATGAAAATAACCAGAGTTACAACAGTGAGTGCAATAATGAAATTAATGAAAAGTGAATAATGAATGAAAAACCCTCCAATTTATAACAAAATATTGAGTTATCCTTGAATAATGAGAAATAATAAAATATTATTGGTCCCATTTCTTGGAATTATCACTTGGAATATTTTATTATATTTTTTTAGGAAAGAAAAAGTATTTAAACTTCTATTTAGAAATAATAAATAAATAAATGATTTATTTATCATCTCAAGGAATTAGTTAAGGATATAAACAAATAAAGATTTATTTAATTATCCCCAAGGGATTTAGTCAAATTTTGACAAAGAAATAATAATTAATTAGTGATTAAATTAATTATTCTTAGAGAAAAATAAGATAAATAATGATTTATCTGTTTATTTTTCATGATTGGGTCAAATTTAACAAGGAAAAATAATAAAGCAATGGTTTAATTAATTATTCCTAGAAGAATATCAAATAAATAGTGATTTATTTAATTATTCTTCATGGGTTTAACTATAGATTACTTAATAAAGGTGGTTTATTAGGTAATTTCTCACAGTGAAAGCAATTTTATTAGGGTAAAATTGGCTTTACATGGTATACTTCAATCAATCTAGTAAATTAGGCTAGATGATCAATTTTTCGGTGATAACACCTATAGTATGCCTGCGACCAAAGTTGAAATTTTCTAGTGTTGTGCGAGCGACCCAAAAAGAAACCCTAACATTTCAGTGACCTTTAGATCTAAGACTTTGGACCTCCATACGACCTTTTCCTTCTAATGTACTAAACCAAATCAGATAGAAGAGAATAAGATGTTTGATGATGTGATGATCAAATGAGCCTTAAAGTCACTTGTATTTATAGGCTTCTATGTTTATCCAACAAGGTCCACTTGGTGTTGATGCCAACCTGTCCAAGTGTGCCTTTGGGTGAAGCCAACCTAGTCCAATATCCATGAGTGGGTGCATAAATCAAAAACAAACTTCCTCTTGTCTGAATGAGGTGATATTTAGGTCAATTTTGGTCCTCTAGGAAAGAGGAACTCAATGCCATCATCATATCCATGAAATGAGTAGTCCAAAGTGGAATTTGACCGTAGTTGCATATTTTTTATAAGTTGATGACATGTGAACAAGAGAATATATTTCTAATTTGAAAGAACATGTAAGAAATCAGTTGTCATAATCTATTGCACCAGTCAATTTGTTGAGATTATTCATTGAGGCTTTAATTCAATATTTTGGAAGACCATTCAAGAAAGAAAAAAAATTGTAGAAGGATGTTCACCTTGTTGCAATAGGGATCTTCTTATTTCTATTGTTGGAAGGGAAGCTTTCAATGGTGAAATCCATAAGAGCTTGCATCACTTTTGGGGAATCACTGATGAAGGATGGATGACACAAATTGTTGCCATTTGTTTATGAAATTAATTGAAAAATGACATTGACATGGTAGCCTCTTATGAGACTTACTTGAATGGAGAGTATTACAAGCTTATGCACAATTTCCAAGTTATTTTATGTACCTTCAAAAAATATTTCAACCTCAAAATTTGGTGACCTTTTTTATTGATTGGGGATTGGAGCTTACTTGCAACATATGTCCAGCATTTCTTCATGCTCAAAGAATTGCTACAAAAACTAGGTTGGGTTGAAGTGATTTTATTTAATGCCAAACTCCTTTTTGGAATGAAAATAGAAAACGTGATGGGAAGACAATAGTTTTATGAGAGCTATTTAATATCAGATATGGTAGCTTCTAGCAATCATGTTATTAAGGGCCTCAAAAACAGAAGAATCGCGGTCTTTTATTAGGGGGAAAAGTGGGATCATTTGTGGATAAAAGAGGAAATCACATTGAAATGGGTCTTCATGTATTCTTTGGGTGATATAACAATCTTTTTGAGTTGATGAAAAGGATAGCGCTAATGAAAACTTATTGGTAAAGGAGCATAATGATACTTTAATCAACACACTTGGGTTCATCAATTGTGATAACATCAGTTCTCGCTTTATGCTTACAATATTTTCTTTATTTTCCACCCAAGACAGAGGCTTCACTGCTACACATGCTTAAGGGGTCTCCTAACTTGTGTTTGAGTGGCCCTATAAAAAGATACATGCTTTTCAATTTATAATGTGTTGCAGACCATTTCAAATTGATGGAGAAGAGTTCACATACACAGACAACACAGACATCCCCAGGCCATGAATTTTGGGATCCTATTTTGGGCAAATGGTGTCAAACTTTAAAAATCTGCGAGCTGGGTTTTTTTGCAAAATACCCCCAATTGACTTTAATGCAAGAAGTTTCCAAAAATTGGGATTGGTTTAAGAGATTTCGCCAATTATTTCAAGGCCAGTGTTTGCATAAACGTCCTGCAAATTGGGAATGACTCTTTCCTGTTGAAATTCGATTTGTATGATGACAAATCCTTGATTGTGTGTTAAGAAACTCTACTCTAAGCTCAAATACTTTATGGTAAAGCATATTTTTTCATCAATTGAATATTTTCATGGGCTATCTCTACACTATTTCATGACCATATAGATTTGTTTCAACGACATCAAACGATTGAGAAACAGAAAACTGGTTCAACAAGTCACCCTTTTTATTGTGGATGAACTTCACTCAATTGGCGGGTCTAATCCTGGAGGTAATCGTATCCCGAATAATATATACGTCAAGCCAAATCAAAACCATATTCATATTATTTCTCTTTCTACTTCACTTGCATACTCTAAAGATCTTGGAGAGCGAATTAGCACTACAGTACATGGGTTTTTCAATTTTCTGCCAATTAAGATTCACATTCAAAGGTTTGATATAGTTAATTCTGGGGCTTGAATGTAAGCAATGACTAAGTAAACATACATGTCAATAGCTCAACACGCGAAGGAACATCACAAAGGTTAAGCTGTTAATATTATTTTGGACACCAGGTCTACTCTAGTGCCATGCTTTGGACAAGAACGTGTGAGGATCCATATTAATGAATATTATGAAGCGCCAAGAGGAAGAGGAGCATGCGGCCAAATCTAAACAATAATTTTCGAGGGAAATTGAGAAAAATGCACTGTTGGTGATAAATTCATGAAAGGATTGTATCAGTACCAATATAAATTCCTGTCACGCTTTATGAAAAATTCAACGAGTGAGGAATAAATAAATATATCTTATCATTACTCAGCAAATCGACGGTTAATAATGCAGTCTCTTCACATCGACGAAATCCTGGTAGCATAACTTGCACAAAATTTATGCATAGAAGTCGTCCTAGATGTGGAATCAGTAAATTGCCCATCAAATGATCAACAGACCAAATTCATTCTGGAAGCACTGCCTCGATTTTCTAGAAACCACAAGTGGTGTCGTAGGCAGTATTTGGGTTTCAATAATTGTTTGTGTTTTCGTTAACAGTGGTACCCATCCGCCCTCAACATTCATCATTTGTTTCCAGCAGCATATGCCAAAGTTTTGTTTTCACTCTCCTTCATTGCAAATTTAAGTCTATTTAATGTGACCTGAGCCTAATCCAAGGCTGGTAACGCATGTTGTATTATGCATATTGCATTAATATCATAAAGGAGAGTTTTTTAAAAATGTTATATATGTATATTATTTTATTATTTATATTTTTATATATAGAGAGAGGGGGGGAGAGATTAGAAAAGTAATTATTTGCAACTCCATTATTAAAGAACCATTTTAAGAGATAGTAGTTTGGAAACTCCTTCAAGAATTATCTTTTGAAACTGATCATGACATTTAGAGTGGGGAAGAATAAGAGATTAGAAATGAGACAGTTTGGGTGTTCAGAGGTCAAGAATCCTGCTCTCCATGATTGGCACTGTAATCAGAACAATCTCCTTGAAATCTGAAGATTACATTACAGTTTGATTCCAACATTAAGAGTTGTAGTTATTTTTTCTTTCTCTTCTTATCATCTTTCATGAATGTTTTTCCTCTGACAGTGTGAGTGTAATGAAGCTACTGGTTCTTTTAGTCAACTGATTTACTAATTTACTTTTTCAGCAGAGAGTACCTGCAAAACTTAATTAAAGAAACCTTAAAAGACACTCCACCACATTTTAAATTCATCCATATTTTCTTAGCTTTCCGTTATTCTTTCTATAGTGGTTATGTTCAGATTCTTAATTTCCTATGTGTAAAATATGTCATATTTATTTTCTTCAAACCACCTCTCTAGTCCAACACTCTTCAACTCATAGAGTTTCTCTAGCCACTCTACTTTGGAAGGCTATGGTTTCAAAAATAGAATTTTGGTTACAAGCTTTCATGGCCTATCCTTCCAACCACTAATTTTAATTATTTATATCCAATTTCAAAATGTCTCGAGCATTGGTTCCCCTATAGCCAAGAACTATCTCCTGAGGTACAATACCCACAAGGCTGAAAAGGAATAGTAGGCCAATCTGTTTTATAAATCCCTACCATGTATTGAAGCATTATTTTCAAAACCTTATTAATGGCTTCTACTTAATCGTTGGCCTGTGGGTAGTAGTGATTTGAGATATCATGTTGTAAGACCAACATACCAGTCAGTTCAGACATCATGTAATTGCAAAAAAAATTACCATGATCTATGACTATAGCTTATTGCACACCAAATATGGAAATAATGTGATTAAAGAGGAACAATGCAGCAGTTTTTTCACTATTGTCATATGTAGGCATCACTTCAGGCCATTTAGTAAAAAATTCTACCACAATGATTATATAACCATGCCCCCTGGTCGAGAAAGGGTTACAGGTCATGAAGTCATAATAATTTGGCAAAGGGTACAACAACAAGAATTGGATGCAAAGGAGAAAGTGGATCACAGGTTTTCTAGTTATGGATTGGGCATGCATGACACTTTTGGACCACTAGAATGCAATATCTGGACATAGTTGACAAAAATTAATTGGTACGTAAAACAAATTGCACAGTATCATAGCCAGATAAATGTCTAATACATGCTCCAGCATGACAATCATTGAAAGCTTTCTCGGCCTCCTCATGAGTGAGGCGCCATTAGAAGATTATGTTGATACCACATTAGTAAAGGGTGTAACTGATTATGATATAATGATGATCCTGGAATCGAATTCGATGCTGATTAGAATGAGTCATTTGAGGCTAGAAAGTTTGGGTCGCAAGATAAATGATGATATCTCTACACCAAGGATTAGAAGAGTCGATCAAAAACAATGTTTCATCGAGGATAAAATCTTCAATTGTTGATTTTGACGTAAAAGAGGGAAGGTCCCAAATCAGTTTGGCAAAGACTAGAAATTTCTTAGACTTGGATTTGACAAATTCCAAATAGAACTCTTTGAGGATAACAATCCACTATGACTATTTTCATGATAGCAATTGATGTGACAAGATGTAGGTCATAGGGTTGTAATCAGAAACCACAAGAGTTTTGTGAAGTAGAATATAGTGGCAAAATCTTTGAATAGCTTGTATGGTTTCCAAAGCTAAATTTTCAACATGGGTATACTTGGCACCTATCCTCCACAGTGCACAACAGTCTGCGGAGCTTAGCAGACTTCAAGGCAAACATGCACAATATTTACATCAAGGCGCGAAAGGATCCGACGTAGTAGTGGACCAAGCTCCCCTTCATCACCACTGATGATGCAATTTTTACAATGTTAGAATCATGGCCTCTTGAGTGGCGCATCCTAGATTTGGCAGAGTTGGATAGGACAGCAGCACAGAAAAGAAAGGATGAGGCCAAGTTGCACGTCACGCAGCTAGCCAAGAAGAAGTACAATGAAAAAGTGGCAAAAGAGGTAAGGGCAATCCCCAAGGCAGCACAGGCATCCATGGAGTAGGCAAAGGCCGCCAAAGCAGCAGCAGCAGCGCAGATAGCAGGGGCCATGACAACGCAAGCATAGGAGGGCCAGGAATTGTCTATAGGACAGGAGGCAGAGGACACAGACCTTGAAGAACAGGGCGCGGAACCGGGCACAACTTCCACCCAACTCAAAAGGCCATGCATCACAGAGAGATCAGGTCCACAGAAAAAGGTCAAGGCCTCCAAATTGGCCATCGACCCGATCACATTAACAGAAGGTGACCTCTACGACATCAGCGAGACGGTTTGCGATGTGACCAAGGAAGTTCTCCAAGAAGTCATGTCGAAGCAACAAACTGTGTTGGTGGCCCTAAGGGCGCAGCTGTAGGAACTACAAGTGTGGCCCCCACAGAAAGAAACCGTAGCCACCTACCTCGCAGCAGGCACATCAACAATAAAGCAGATGCTACGCACAAGGATGGCCAATACCATAGTGCTACCAGAAGGGATGCTAGTAGCAAAGAATGAGATAGACAGTGCCATGGTTGGCAGGATCAAGGGACTTGGCCTTAATTCAGCTGCCCTTCCATGAGACACATTGTACCAACTGTAGGATGGAATAACAGTAGAGCTCCGCATCAGGGAGGGTCACGCGATTCAAGTGATGAGTGAGCAAAAGATCAACATCAAATAGCTCAGCTTGCAGCATGACAAACTGGTTTCACAAAACTAGCAATTAGTACAGACAGTGGATGAAGCATGTCGACGTGTCCCAGAGTTGTCCATCGCCGCGGACCTGCCAACAAAAGTATGGATCCATTGTTTGGCAAGTGGAGTCTGAAACACGCATGAGGAAACAACACGAGTGCAGCTGGAGTTGAATCTCTAGATTGTCGAGCTATGGCCGCATCCTTCCACTCCTCCAAAAGTTAGAGAGAAGCGTGCTATCACTATCCAAATAGGGTTGTGAGAAATTGGACGGGCAGTGCAGGACTGTATTGGTATGTTGGACCAAGCCTTTGGCATCCTCACATCCTTGTAGGAGGACCCCAACATACAGTGCCTAGAAATAGAGGCACGTGAACTTTAGGAGCAGTACGACAGTGTCTGAGGAACTGTGTAGACAGTCATCCTCACTCAATGGCTCGTAAATATGCAGTAAGAAAGGGAACTGAAAGAGCAAGTGGATGCCACAAGACAGAAAGAGGCACTTCTCAAAGCGCACGTCCAGCCATGGATTGATGAGGCCTTCACCATTACAACATCTATTGAGGGCAAGCTTGCACAAATCCAGGGGCTCTACACGCTAAGCTAGTGATTTGATCCTCACAAAGAAGCATCAGAAGAGCACATGTAGCAGGTCCAACAAACTGCACAACAGTGCATTGCGGACCTCCGAGCAGTGCGAGACCAGCTGGAGGGACTCCGTGCGAAGATCATCACGCCAACTGAGTGACTCGGGGACGAGTTGTGAGGTTTTTGTTGGGGGCCTGTTGGGCATGAAATCCACTCCACAGCATGTTTTGGGGCTCAAAGCCCAAGTTTTGGTCAAATGTATTGTAAAACTTTGCGAATTGCGGGCGTGGAGCGTGAAGTATAGGTTGAGTCATAGGGTTGTCTGCCCTAAGTTTTGTAACATAATGTAATGTCATGCCAACCTACCCATGGTCCACGAACCATGGGATTGCATAAATAGAGCGAGGCTCTAAGTTTTAAAGATAGATAATTGGAGGGAAGGAGATAGATGAATACGAATGGTTCGAGCATAGAGTAAAAGTCTAAGTGTATTGGGTCATAGTAGTAGGAAGAGGCTCTGTAACTGAGTGTGCAAAGGCCTAGTAGAGTCCACAGATGAGTGCGCGGACCCCTGCAGTTGAGTGTGTAGGGTGGTGTCGAGTCTATAACCTTGAATGAAGAATAATAAAGAGAAGTTGATTCCAATTTCTGTGCATTTTCTTGTATATTGCATTCTATGATGTTTTGTTTATCGCGTGCACTTATATGATTGCTGGATATACTGTTAATAATCGAGTAATAATAGGTTAATAGTGAGGAAATTGGGTAATAATCCGGATTGTGCCCCGAGTAGGGCTGCGCGAAGGCAACATCACAAGTTGCAAGGGACTAATAGATGTGTGTAGCGGTGTGTGCGCAGGATCAAACCGCAGACCGCCAGAGCTCATCAAACATCCCTAGGGTGCAGAAACCTGGTTCTAGCACCCTCCCATACTACTTCGGGTAAGACCTCAATCCGCACTCCGCGGAATGTTGCCGAAAGGGCCATTAGTACCAGGATTTGTTTGGCTAAATCACCTCTAAACCTTAGTCAAGCCCATACAAGCCAACAAATGGTTTCGTTGCCGGGATAGGGATCTGCATAAGGGATGTCTGATGTCGTGCCACTGGAATCTAACAAGGAAATAAATTGAAGGGTGGTTGGACAAGAAGATTCACGAGTTTGCAACATGGAAAAACAGAAACCCACAAGTATCTAAGGAACATTGGTTGGAGCATTACTTGTATACGAAAATTTCATTAGATCCTTTCCTTCTGTGCTATATGAGTGGATCGTAATGCTAGCAGACAGTCAAGGAAGGTGTAGGCTCAACAAACCAATTGTGTGGACTCTGGAATTAGTGCGCAGACTAGAAGCGTCAAGAGATAAGATCACGTGAGATGTGGACCATTGCCTCAACTGAATTATAGGAGGATTTATCACTGAGTTCACGGTAGACATGACCATCAACTACAGTGAGGCGGAGCGATGTTTCCTCAAGGGGCCGCGAGGTAAGTATATCAAATCTTTGAACACTTTGATTAAGATGCTATTGTGTGAAAAGCGGGTTATGTAAATAAATTAATGTTTGGGACTACGCGAAGTGGGAAGATCTACAGAAGCGGAAGTAGTGAAGAATTAGAAGCCAGTCCCCTAATTTCCCCCTCATGGGAAAGCGAGGAAGAGCTTGCAAAAGTTTCTCCGAGAAGCGCGGTCTGTCTAATAAGGCATCGAATTCTGCGCTTACCACCTCCACCTACACCACCACCTGTCTCACCCTCCTCACCTCCATCTCCACCCACCCCACCTCTGCCACCACCACAGTTCAGTATGGTGAGTGTGATCAAACTACGGGTATTCAAAGGAGTAGGGAATGAAGATCCAGGCCAATTTTGGTTTGTGGTAAGAGTGGTATGGGAAGCACAAGGAGTCATGGATGACAATATCAAAAATGCTACACTGGTAAGCACATTGCAGGATCGTGCATTAACGTGGCACATCAAGAATTCTAATGACCATCCCAACATAGGAATCCCAGAAATCCATACCATGCTGAATAGGGAATTTAGTAGGCCGAAATCGAAAACGCAATCAATCGTCGAGTTTAAGGAGATCGCGATGCTCCCGGGCAAGACCCCCTGGGATTTGGACTAAAGACTAAAGGGCATGATTCGCAAAGCCAACATGACGTTGATGGATGGACAGTACTACACATGGTTTGTAGCATCATTATCACCGCACTCAAGGACAACGTTGTCACAGCAAAAACTTTCCACCCAGGCCAAAGCTTTGGAGATGGAAATGAGATTGCATGAGACACCCATACAAGGCCCTAGTCTGGGAGTCCAACAAATCCATGCACAACTGCAAAATCTATATCTAGAGATGCAAAGTTTGAGACAGGATAGGACACCTCAACCAGAGGCGCGTGAGGAGGTATGGTGCATAAAATGCAAAGGCCAAGGGCATGACAAGGACCATTTTCCAGTGTTTGCGAATTACTTGGCAGGAGGAGGGTCGATACCGTTAAGACTTGAGGCATAGCCAGGACCAAGCACGGTGCCTACATTATGGTGCACGATCTATCAGATAGAAGGAAAACACACTATGGATAATTGTCATCTATTACAAAAGTATACGCAGATGTCCCAGCAATTGTTTTGTAATTTTTGCAGGTTGGTAGGCCATGATGAACACACCTGCAGAAGCTATGAACTAATGATGGATCGAACTCCTGCCTACAGGGTGCAGACTGAAACGCGAACCCTCAACCCAAATGCAGGAATGGCACATGCTCGATTTCAAGGACGTGATTGAGGTCGAGGTGGAATGGGACCAGGAAGGGGTTAAGGACAACTAATTTGTTATAATTGTAGAGGGCTAGGGCATTATGCCCACGATTGTACAAACTCGACAACGACAACATGTTTGTATTGTACTCATTTTGATCATGAGGCAAAAGACTGCCCTACATTGATAGCGAGACTGCACAAAAATGGGGTACTTTAGCCCCCTCCGACTCAGAATTTGCAGATGATGAGGTCTAAGGTGTATGAAGAAGACCCAAATGTAAACATGGTGCTCAGGAGTAGTATGACCACTAGCAATGATAAGGGTAAGCAGTCAAAACAAAGTGCGTGCGTTCGCAAGGCTCCTACCAAAGAACCTGAAGTTGATTTAGAACGTGCGAAGGAGACATTCATGGAAGCTAAGAAGAGCTTCATGGAGGCCTCCACTTCAAGTAGTAAGGATCAACTAGAACCAAGAATGGATCCTTTAATGCTCACTACCTTTCTAGAGACATGCGACAACAAGGTAGTAAAAGGACTACAGGAACTTATCACTAGGTGTGCGGGGTCAGGAGAACTATGTGTGGTCCGGAAACTTGGGAAGCATGCATTGTGCATAGGAAGGGAAATGATGTTGACTATGCAAATCAACGACTATGAAATGGATCAGGTAATCCTGGATCTCGGATCAGACGTGAATGTACTACCAAAACAAACATGGGAACGCAAGGGAAGACCCACGCTACAGTGGTCTCCTATTCAGTTATGAATGGTGAACCAATAGAATATCTTACCCATGGGAAGATTGCAAGGGGTAACAGTAGATATTGAAGGTGTGAGCGTGCAGGCAGATTTTGAAGTGATAGAGATTATCGATGACAGTAATCCCTATCCCGCGCTACTAGGAATAGACTGTGCCACCGATATGAACGGAATCATAAACCTAAAGAAGTGCAAAATGATCTTTGAAAAAAAATTTAATACGCGTAGTAGTACCGCTAGGTCTAGCCGAAGGAGCGCGATACACTGAACCGGTGTGCGATGATGATAGCAATGACAATCTTGATTGTATTTACAAGATAACCATGCAAGAGTAGGATTGGGTGAATCTGACTGCAAATGGAAGGATTTCGTGGGAGAGCGAAAGCTCCTACATTTCGGATTCAGATGAAGAGATAGAATGATGGTAGAATCGGTTGAACGAAGTAACAATGCTTAATTGCAACACGATGGTTATATCACTGCACTGCGTGACAACAGAGGCAAGGGATCTGCCTACATATGATGGGTTGACAGCAATGGATGAATTCCTGAACAAATTTGAAAGCACAGTACCAGAACAACAGCGGTTCAATACTTTGATGTGGGCACTGTGCACAACGCCCACACAATGGTGGGGTGCACATCAAGGAAGTTTTGAGGACTAGCGCGGATGTAAAAGGATGATGCACCTACACTTTGGAAAACCCCAGCTCAGAACGAGAGCTAGACACCAAGGGCAGAACAACTTGCACGCCCACCTATCCCGATGGGTATGGACATATGTTGTACAGCCCGCACAAGCACACACCACTCCCAGAATAGAGAATCAGAACAAAACGCGGTAGCAGGAAAGGTGATGCACGCTACCAATTATCCATGGAGAAGCATTTGATAGGGTGTGCGAAGTACTGAACAGGGTTCACCAGGCGAGATGCACTAATTGGGACCTGTACGTACCAGCGATTTGATGGACCTATAGGACCATGTGCAAAACCCTGACTGCAAAAATCATTCCAAAGGCGAGGAACATAGCAGAGACCATAATTTCTGAAGAGAATGCAAAGAGGAATCCACACGTAATTGCACCCGCCGATGTGACAGTGCAAAAATACCAAGATGAAGAAATCACATAGCTATGCAAGGTCAAACACATAAGGCTTCTGGAAACCATTCGGCGAGGGAACCTTAAACTTCGCCCACTCAAAAAAGACCTGGTACGGCTGAGGAAGAAAAGCATTTTGATGGATGCAGAGGTCAAGAGGCTGGAAAACAACATCAAGAAAGCATGGCTCATTGATAAAAAAAGGATGGCAAGACAAGGTGTGGATGATCATACCACGGAATTAGAAGGCTATACCTGAGAATTTAGGACTCTATTGCCATGGCTACGACTACATATCACCAAACGCAGTAGCCAAAGGGACGCACTCCGTAAAGAAAATCACGCAACGCCGACTGTCACAAGGACAACTGAAGGTCTTCCACAGAATACATTGGAGTGCGAAATGAAGGCCTACACAGGTGGTGCAACCACCTGACTAGCCATAGGAAACACAGTCTCAATGCTCTAGGCAAGTGAAAGAGAGCATGGGACTATGAAAGAGTCCGTTTGGGAGCTATGCGATAAGGGAGGTGTGTGCAAAATCAGCATGTCACAAGGTTCGCGCCCGTGCAAGGGGGGCTGTGCTACCGTGTGGGTATGCTGGGAAGTGACAGTTGGTGTCACTGTTCATGACGAGATGTCCAATTTAAGGGAAAATGGATCAGGCGGCGAGCATTTAAGACACAAATTATGGGCAAGATTTCGGAAAATCTGCCACCAAGAAAGCAGTGATGACCCAAAATTGTGGGGAACGGTCGAATTTGAAAAGGTGCTATAAAACTCCAGGAACTACCCACAAGATAACACTTGTTCACTTGAGATTTCAGCAGTTGATTAGAGCACAGAGTGTTGAGCACCGAGCAATATTCGAACCCCTAAGTTCACGAATGACCACATACAGTTCAAACAAGATGGTGGCTACCAGGAGAGGTTTAGGCTTTACAAAAGGAATCGCCAGTGAAGCCACATAGAACCCCACAGTACACAATGTTCCCAAACATTTTGAGGTTGTGCCAAAAATCCCGAAATCACCTCGAACGCCGAGACCAAAAAAAGATAAGCAGGCAGTGGGACCAATCTGCATGTCCCCGAGGAATCCGTGGTTCGGTAAGCTCTTAATGGAAGAAAAGGGCAAGGGTGTCACCATTGAGTCAAATGATGAGGAGGAGGACTTATAGGCTCTAATTGCCAAGGTTGAAGAGGAAGAAGAAGTGGAGGCAGACATCCAACCAATGCGCTCTGCAGCAAAATTTCCCGAGTATGTCCCCCCACGAAAGGGGAAAGCTAAGGTACCAAAGGATCTGGATGCAATGAAGAGTGTGATCTAGACCTTGCTCCTCCCCGATGGAATTACCTTTGAAGGTCCACTCATAGGACGTGTGCCTACCCTAAAATTCGAAGATTGGGACCTCGCGGACAGCGAGAAGTTCCGACACTTAGAGATGGAGAGCCTAATGAAACAGACTACGAAGGGGCTGGTGATCACATTACAGTTGAAAAATGGTTGTGCAGTGTGGAGAAGACTGAGTTGTTGCATCTGTTGTGGATTTCACACTTTCACTACGCGCCCATCACCACCTTCTTCATCAGGCAACTTCTTTGCCTGGTGCATGATGGGTACTTATGGCTGGAGGAGCCTATTCCCATCACGGTAGATCTCATCCATAGAATTTCTCTGCTTCCCTGTAAGGGAAAGGACCCCGCAACAATATTAGGAAAAATCAGCGATTTGGCTCTCACAGAAGCCATGAAGAAAAAATATAAGCTCAAGAAGAAAAAGAGGGGTTATGCAATTAGCAGTATCAAGGATAAAGGGGTGTGTGTAGCCACCCAACTCCTGGCCAGGAAGGTAATGAGAAATGCCACAGTGATGAAGTACCAGCGTCGATAGTTACATTGGCTGAACAATGCACATAGGGGGTCCAATTCAACTGGGTCGAGTTCCTCTACGAGGAATTCTTGATCAACTGCAAGGAAGCCCAGGAGAAGGGTAAGACCTTCCACTACATGTGGTTTCTCTTATCCATTTTGTTGGTAGTGGGAGAACTGTCGAAGAACAGTCAGTTCCCGGGCATTGAGTGTGACTTACCAGAGGCCGCAAAGTACGCGTCACTCTTGGCTACCAAGGAGTCGAAGTGGATTCACGATACAAAGATCGTCTGGGTCCTCATGGAGGCAAGCATCCGGATGTGGATTAATAAGAGGTCGCGCCTATCCCCCACAGTGCACAACAGTCTGCGAAGCTTTGCAAACTTCAAGATAGACATGCACAATATTTACATCAAGGCATGGAAGGATCTGGTGTAGCGGTGGACCAAGCTCCCCTTCATCGCCACTGATGATGCAATTTTTACAGTGTTAGAATCATGGCCTCCTGAGCGGCATGCCCTGGATTTGGCGGAGTTGGATAGGATAGTAGCAAAGAAAAGAAAGGATGAGGCCAAGGTGCATGTCATGCAGCTGGCCGAGAAGAGGCGCAATGAAAAAGTGGCAGTAGCGGTAAGGGCAGTTCGTGAGGCAACACAAGCAGCCGCAGAGCAGGCAAAGGCCGCCGAAGTAGCAGTAGTAGCGCAGACAATAGGGGCCACAACAATGCAGGCAAAGGAGGGCCTGGAATTGTCTACAGGATAGGAGGCAAAGGACACAAATCTTGTAGAAGAGGGCGCAGACCTAAGCACAAATTCCACCCAACTCAAAAGGTCGCGCATCACAAAGAGATCGTGTCCACGGAAAAAGGTCAAGGCCTCCAAATTTGCGATCGACCCGATCATGTTAATGGAAGGTGACCTTTATGTCATCGGCGAGACGATTCGTGATGTCACCAAGGAAGCACTCCAAGAAGTCATGTCAGAGCAGCAGACTGTGTTGGGGGCCCTAAGGGTGCAACTGCAGGGATTACAGGTGCAGTCCCCAAAGGAAGGAACCGTAGCCACCTACGTTGCAGCAGGCACATCAGCAGCAGAGTAGATGCTACACACAAGGATGGCTAATACCATAGTACTACCTGAAGGAGTGCTAGCAGCAGAGAATGAGATTGACAAAGCCGCGGTTGGCAAGATCAAGGGATTTGGCCTTAATTTGGCTACCCTTCCATGAGACACATTGTACCAAATACAGGATAGAATAACAACAGAGCTCCGTGCCAGGGAGGGCTGCACGATTCAGGTGATGAGTGAGAAAAAGATCAACATCGAACAGCTCAACCTGTAGCGTGACGGACTGGTATCACAAAACCAGCAGTTAGTACAGATAGTGGATGAAGCATGCCGGCATGTCCCAGAGTTGTCGATCATCGCGGACCTACCAAAAAAAGTACGGATCCACTGTTTGGCAAGTGGAGTCTGAAATGCACATGAGGAAACAACAGGAGTGCAGCTGGAGCTAAATCTACAGATTGCTGAGCTGCGGCTGAAGGCGCAGCCTTCAACTCCTCTAGAAGTTAGAGAGCAACGTGTTAGCACTATCCAAACAGGGTTAGAAGAAATTGGATGAGCAGTGCAGGACTGTACCAGTATGTTGGACCAAGACTTTAGTGTTGTTGGGGCAAACTAATTGCCTATCATTTAATTTGTCAACCAGGGGTTTTGTAAACTTATGAAGCATGCGTGCATTGTATGTGCTAGAAATTGTCTTTCAATTTAGACCAATCTAACGACAAAATAACGAAAACCAATTCAACTAATCTATGAAATCAAATATTGAAAATGAAATTCAACTAACCTCTGAAATAAAAAATAGCTAATGTATACTTAGTTACTCCAGCATTCAATTATGAAGTGTTACCTTGTTGAGATGATGTGTAAGCAACTATTTATACTTTAACTTCCAATGTCCTAGAAAAGCAAGTAAAATGTGCAAAAAATAACTCAGTAATTACATGTATTAAATATTCAACCATTTAATCTTGAAATATGATAAAATCAATTTCTTAAAATGATATTTATATATATTTAATGCAATTAAATGAGGATCTTAAAAGAAAATATAAAAGCATGAAAAATTAAAGCTCAATGATTGCATAGGTTGAACATTCAATCACTCAATTTGAAGTCACCTTCTTGGCTTGACCTTTTATTCATTTATACAATGAATTGATATTTTGATCTAAGAAAGTAAATAACAGAACATGAAATGAAACTAAATAACTATGATCCCTTGCCTCAAACTTAATCCAATTAGAAAATACATAAATCTTCCCTATTGAAATGTTTTTAGAAAAGCAAAGATTACGCAGTCATTCTAAAACTAACACTAAGAAAGAAAATGAACTTTAATCTATAAAAGCAATTAAATCTCACACATTTTAGGTAGTTGATCTATTAGTGTAAGAAATGGTAAATCAAGATGCTCCATATGTAAAAAAACCAAGTCAAAAATGAAGAAACATTCATGATTAAAGTGCCACAATCTAATTCTGTATTCAAAGCTTCAGCATAACTCCAATTTTACACATGAAAATGATAGGAGAAAACTTCCCCTATTTATACAAAAATATGAGAAGCTATTTCATTAATGAGATTCCATGAATCTCTCCCCATATGTCTAGAGTTACAATCAAAATAGGAAATGATAAGACACATGTCTTCTTAGAGTTTCAATACAAATAGAAAATGAGACACATATCCTCATGATCCCATGATCTTCTCCACTCAAATTCGAATTAGGTTTTGGGAGGCCACATAAGGGTCTTTAGAAGCTTCCTTTTGACCTACACATGTCAACAATCTCATCCCACTTGTTAGGTATAAGCATATGCACATTGTTTTCTAATTTTTAACCATAAATTCATTTAAAACTGCTAAGAATTAATAAAGTTTGGAAAAACATAAATGTGACCCAATAATGATAATGGTAAGGTAAATGTAATGAAATGGAAGTAAATGTAATGAAATAGAGGTGGAGTGAAGGTGACAATATGAAAATATAAATAAAAATGTAATAGAAGTGAATGACAATTTCAAGGCCCAACATACCCCCAACTAAAGTTATTGCATGTCCTCATGCAATCTATTACATTAATTATTTTTTATCATTGAGCTTTGGCTTAACTTTGCATGATATCATTTGATAACTTAATACTTTTGCAAAATCTTTTAGTTGAATTGCAACATGGTTGGTTCTTGTGTTACAACCATATTTTTTTGTTGCATTCATTTTTTATCTTTGAACTTTGCATAATGATAATTTGATTATTGTTGCAAAGTATATCTTTATTGGATTGCATCATAGTTGGTTCTTGTGTGACAACCATGATTTTGTTTGTATCCGATTATCTTTTTAGTACTTTTGACAAGCCTTTGTATGCTCATAACAATAATGTAATAGTTAATATCTTTTGAAAGCATGTGAGCTTTTGAATGTGATATGAATATGGAAAAATATGAATATGAATGTAACCCCCCCAACTAATGATATTGATAATTTTATGAGATGAGGAAGAGAAATGTTTTTTTCCAAAAATTATCATTCTAGCTTTTCAAGGAATTTTTTTAGTAAAAAGTTAGAAAATGACATAACTTAACTTGCACTTTAGAAATGGATGAGCTGCATGTGTGGTGGCTGCAAAATTTTGATCATAATCTTCTTCAAGTGGCTGGACAAGTCATGGACAAAAGAGTCAAGATGACTTTTTATTTGCTTTTATTAAAACTTGCTGAATCTGCTACGGAATAGTGTTGATTCTACTATTGCCATTTCATTCCACAGTTCTTATTTGATTATGTAGCTGTTGTCTGATTCTACAGCTGCTATCTGGTTCTGCAGCTGCTATCTGATTCTACAACTGCCATCTGGTTCTATAGCTTCATGTCTTCTACATTTGCTCCAAAATTCTAAAAATGATAGTCTTCATGTCTTCAAAACTCATTGGCACAATTCTTTCTATGTGAATAAATGTTCTGATGTCGAACATAACAATAAATTATTGACTTAGTGGCTATTAATGGATGCCACTAGTCAACACGAGAACTCTCATCATTGATGACAATGGGAGTCAAGATGCCCAAACACATCTTGCTAAGTATGAATAATTTTGTTGTTGTCGAGTACGTAGAATATCTGACGAACAAGGGACATTGATGTATTCCCATTGTGCATCGGCATCAGGACTTTCCATTAAGGCATGCAAGCCTCAAGGTGTTTTTGCAAGGATTTTAGACTCAAAGGACTATGGACTCAATAATTTGCATTGAAGCAAGGTTTATTTGTGAAATGAAAAAGGATAGGAAAGGAAAAACAAAATGGAAGATGACAATGGAAAATAATAATGACAATGGGCAATAAACATGTAAGTGAACTTCTTGTTTTTATTTGTGGGTCAGGCAGAAAGTGTATGTGAATAAAGGAAAATAAACAACTAACTCTTGAAAAATGATTGTGGCTTGCTTTGAATTGCTTGGTTGGATTTATAATTCAAAAGAGAAGAAAGGTAATGGTTTTGATGGATATGGACATGGACTTGTTCTTATGTTTCTCATGGAATCGGTCCTTTAAAGACCAATTGTGCACACAATTAGTTTTCTTCAAAGACCATTCGATCATCTCAAACTTGCAAAAAAAACTTGACATAAAGAACATAAGTGTGTTCAAAAAGAAATGATCAGTTCCTTTCTGATTCTTACACAAAATGTCAAATGAAACAGACTAAGGAAAATCAAAAGTGTTATATTCAGTCCAATTCATGATATCGATAACAATCCATTTTTAAGAAATACCCATGAAAATTTAATTAACTCCCTATTGTCAGATGACTTCATGCACTGTGCTCAGTAAAACAATTGGCATCACAAAGATTTGTTGTGCTCTACAAGTTAAAACTTCATCGAAAAATACACAACAATAATATTAATGCCAAATATTCATAAATCATCTAAATAATTTTCTAATTGTTTTGCAATCCATTATTGAATCATCATCTGTGCTGTAAAAATAACATGTTGTCAAAAATATTCGAAGTGGAAAAAATATGAAAAAGTACTTGTACAAAAAAAATATATTTCAATCAAATTTTGCAAGTATTTTTCGTTTTTATAAATTGTTTCAAAAAAGTTGATTGCATCATTGCATAAAGAAATTATAATAAAGAAAATGTTTTTTTTTTAATCATGAGACGCATAGGGAATGAGACACATATGTGTCTAAAATCAAATTTAATAAATCAGATTGGACTCTTGGACATCATGCAATGTGGAGTAGAGTTTGTTATTCACTTGGATTCTTTTAAAATCAAATTTATTAAATCAAATTGGACTCTTAGATCACATGCCATGTGGAGTAGAGTTTTTTATTCACTTGGATTTTTCTGCTTTCAACTTGCCATGTTAAAACAGTTCAAAACAAATCGTTTTTCCCTCATGCAATCTGCAAAATGGAGTTCTGAAGAACCCTGAATTTCTCCCAAATGGTTAGGAATCTGAGGAAATAGTTGCTAGGTTATTAAATTCATCCATTTTCATAACAAACCCATGTCCCAGTGTTTTCGGATTCATCTTGGTTTGCTCAGAATATTTGTTTTAAAATTGGGTGTCAAGACAATTTACACTTCCTACAATTACATTTTCTGCAAAAATCAATTTCATATTTCTCCTAAATGGTTGTAAAATCTAGGAAATCATTCACAATTTACCTAATTTCCCCTGTTCCAGAGAAAACCCATGTCTCAATTTTTTCAAATTTTCCCTGGTTTTCTCAAAATTTGTATTTTAAAATTGTGTGTTTATGTTGTTGCGTTTTCTAGAAATGTTCCCATGATTTTTGATTTGCAAGTTTTGAAGGTTGAGATTGTGGTTGCGTGGATGTCTTCTAGCAAAGGAAAAGAGAAGATCTAACTATACTCGAAATCTGGAATGAGGTAAAAGATGGGACAACGCTTTGAAGAAATCTAACCGCATTATTTTTGTAATCCCGCAGAAAACTCTTGCATTACAGAGGTAAGGATTTTTCCACATATATTTGCAAGTCTTACAGTAGCTAAATAAAATTTATGATATACCAACAAAACAATTTCTTTTTTCTGTTGACCATGTCACACAAAGTGCAGAAGGAGAGCATACTTGAGAGATTTATTTTGTTAGCATAGTCAAGATTTTATCAATTGATTCCTCTATAAATTTTGCAAAAATAAAATGAAAAGGCTTGATCTTATACCTTAAATTATCGTTTGTAATCTTCTCTTGTGCTCTTTGTTCTCAACCATTTGTTTTATTTCAAATTTTTTCTACCAAGAATTAGTAGATGGGTGGTTCTTACGGCACCATAAAACATCAAATTTATCCTAAAAACTATAAAAAATTATTTTTATTTTTCCTATCTATCTAAAAACTATTTTCTTTTAAGTATATTCATCCCTCCAATGAAGCCATTTATAGATTATAATTTTTGAAATCCTCATATCCCAACTTGAAAAATGTACCTAATTGTTTGTAATGATATGCAAAATCGGTTTGACCTTTCGATTTGTTGCAAGGATCTCTTAAAGAATGGATGAATATTGTGGCGTAACCGCTTTTTGATACCATTCCTCAATGTAGTCTTTGGGTTGCATTCTAGATCCTTTGTCTATAAATGGTTAGTAAAAAAAATACACTCTAAACTGAAAGTTAGTTCCTATGCACACTTCCCCGACAACGATGCCAAAATGTTGGGGCAAAGTGATTGCATGTCATTTAATTTGTCAACCCGGTGGTTTCGTAAACTTTTGAAGCATGCGTGCATTATATGTGCTAGAAATTTTCTTTCAGTTTAGATCAATCTAACTACAAAATAACGAAAACCAATTCATCTAATCTATAAAATCAAATAATGAAAATGAAATTCAACCAACTTTTGAAATCAAAAACAGCTAATGTATACTTAGTTACTCCAGCATTCAATTATGAAGTGTTACCTTCTTGAGATGATGTATAAGCAACTATTTATACTTTAACTTCTAATGTCCTAGAAAAGCATGTAAAGTGTGTAGAAAATAACTCAATAATTGCATGTATTAAATATTCAACCATTCAATCTTGAAATATGATTAAATAAATTTCTTAAAATGATCTTTAGGAATATTGGTTAATGCAATTAAATGAGGATCTTAAAAGCAAATATAAAAGCATGAAAAAGTAAAGCTCAATGATTACATAGGTTGAACATTCAATCACCCAATTTGAAATCACCTTCTTGGCCTGATATTTTATTCAATTATACAATGAATTGATAGTTTGATCTAAGAAAGTAAATAACAAAACATGAAAGGAAACTAAATAACTATGAGCCCTTGCCTCAAACTTAATCCAATTAGAAAATAGATAAATCTTCCCTATTGAAATATTTTTAGAAAAGAAAATATTACACAGTCATTCTAAAACTAATACTAAGAAAGAAAATGAACTTTAATCTATAAAAGCATTTAAATCTGACACATTTTAGGTAGTTGATCTAAAAGTGTGAGAGATGGTAAATCGAGATGCTCCATATGTAGGAAAAACCAAGTCAAAATGAAGGAAATTCATGAGTAAGGTGCCACAATCTAATTTTGTATTCAAAGCTTGAGCATAACTCCAATTGTACACATGAAAATGATAGGAAAAAACTTCCCCTATTTATACAAAAATATGAGAAGTTATCTCATTAATGAGAGTCCATGAATCTCTCCCCATATCTCTAAAGTTACAATCAAAATAGGAAATGATAAGACACATGTCTTCTTAGAGTTTCAATACAAATAGGAAATGAGACACATATCCTCATGATCCCATGATCTTCTCCACTCAAATTAGAATTTGGTTTTGGGAGACCACATAAGGGTCTTTTAGAAGCTTCCTTTTGACCTATACATGTCAACAATCTCATCCCACTTGTTAGGTATAAGCATATGCACATTATTTTCTAATTTTTAACCATAAATTCACTTAAAAATGATAAGAAATAATAAAGTTTGGAAAACATAAATGTGACCCAATAATGATAATGGGAAGGTAAATGTAATGAAACAGAGGTGGAGTGAAGGTGAAAATATGGAAATATAAATAAAAATGTAATGGAAGTGAATGACAATTTCAAGGCCCAATAGGCATCCTCACATCCTTACAGGAGAACCCCAACATACAATGCCTAAAAGCAGAGGTGCGCGAACTTCAAGAGCAGTACGACAATGTCTGAGGAACTATGCAGACAGTCATCCTCACTCAAAGTCTCACAAAGATGTAGCATGCAAGGGCAGTGAAAGAGCAGGTGGATGCCGCAAGACAGAAAGAGGCACTTCTCAAAGCACGCGTCTAGCCATGGATTTACAAGGCCTTCACTATTATGGCAGATATCGATGGAAAGCTTGCAGAGATGCTGGGTCTCTACACTCTAAGGCAAGGATTTGATCCTCATAAAGAAGCATCAGAAGAGTGCATGCAGCAGGTCCAACAAACCGCAGAATAGTGTGTTGCAGACCTTCGAGCGGTGCAGGGCTAGTTGGAGGGACTCCGCACCAAGATCACCGCGCCAACTGAGTAACTCGGGGATGAGTCATGATGTTTCTGTTGGGGGCCTGTTGGGCATGGAATCCCCCCCACAGCATGTTTTGGGGCTCAAAGCCCACGTATTGGTCAAATGTATTGTAGAACTCTACGAATTGTGGGCGCGGAGCGCGAAGTATAGGTTGAGTCATAGGGTTGTCCGCCCTAAGTTTTGTAATGTAATGTAATGTCATGTCGGCCTACCCATGGTCCATAGACCATGGGATTGTATAAATAGAGCGAGGCTCTAAGTTGTAAAGATAGATAATTGGAGGGAAAGAGATAGATGAATATGAATGGTTCGAGCATAGAGTAAGAGTCTAAGAATATTAGGTCATAGTAGTAGGAAGAGGCTCTGCAACTGATTGCGCAGAGGCCTAGTAGAGTCTGCACCGGAGTGCGCAGACCCCTGCAGCTGAGTGCGCAGGGTGGTGTCGAGTCTGTAACCTTGAACGAAGAATAATAAAGAGAAGTGGATTCCAATTTTTGTGCATTTGCTTGTATATTGCATTATTAACCTTTATAATATTTTGGTTATCGCGCACACTTATATGATTGCTAGATATATTGTTAATTATTACTAGACTTACACAGATAAGTTAAGTAATCAGGTAATAAGAGGTTAATAATGAGGAACTTGGGTAATAATATGAATCACGCCCCGAGTATAGCTGCGCGAAGATAGCATCTAGGTTGTAAGGGACTAATAGATGCATGTAACGACATACATGGAGGGTCAAACTGTGGACCACCAGAGCTCATCAGACATCCCCAGGGTGCGGAAACCTGATTCTAGCACCCTCCCATACTACTTCGAGTGAGACCTCAGTCCACGCTCCACAGACTGTTACCGAAAGGGCTAGTGGTACTGGGATTTGTCTGGCTAAATCACCTCTAAACCTGGGTCAAGCCCATACAATCCAATAGGACACAAATGTTGTCTAACTGGCTTGGCATCCAAATGTGTTTTAATTTCATGCACCATAATATTTGGATCAATGTATGGCATATATTCATATGTCCAAGTGAACACATCACATAATTCTTGAAAAAGGTCCTTATAGTTCTTAATCTTGTCCGGAGAGCAAGAGGCCCCTATATGCAATTTTTCAATAATCCTAGGTTTAGCTCAAATGTTGAGGGGAATAGCGTCTTCAATATTTGTCATGTTTTTCTCAAAATTCAACTCATAAATGCATATGGGGTTCTAAGTTTCCTTAGTAAACTTGGGGGAGAAATATTCTTCAAAATTACTCTCAACAGTGTCGGGCTAAGGAAATAAAGGTGAATGATGATGACTATCATCTCAAGGTTTATCATCTAACAGCATGATCTCCATGATGCTTTTGTTTGTAGGAAAGGTGTCATAAAAAGGATAAAATTGTGAAACTAAACCTAAATCATTAGAGGAATAATCAACTAAGTTTACAAATTTATCATTTTCATAATTTTTTTAACATGCCTAGTGAATATCCTCATAAGATAAATCAACGGGGATGAGCGGCATACGGTCGCCAAAAGAGTTAATGTTGGAATTGTCAGGTACTATCTAGGTATCATATGTAATAATACTAAATGAAATCATGTTGATCGGAGAAATTGTAAGGGAAATTTTAGGAGAAGGAAGCACAAAAGTTCCCATTAAAGATGACTCTTTTCATAATACTACTCTAACATTTTCAAAAGGTAATGTGTTCTTTCCCACAAGAGGAATATTTCCATTAGTCTGAGAATAAATGGAAAAAGGGGCACAATGATTAATGGCCGCAATGTCCCCCTAGTTAGGGAAAGTAATCATCTGAAAATAGGATGATACTATAGTTGCCATAGCATAAATCTAGGTATGTCCCAGTAAGAGGTTGTAATCTAATTGTCCATCAATGACCTTAACTTCTATCGAGATTTGTTTACTGGCTAATTCTACTGGCAAGGAATTGATCATTTCATAAATATTAAATCCTCTTCCATCAAAGGTTTTGAGCATGGTTAGCGATTGAGTAAGGGAAGGAGAACCTAAATCTTTCCAACATGACATCGACATGATGCAAGTAGAGGAACATGTTAGCACCTAAATCTACCTTAGGCTGAAGGAGGGAAAAATTCAGGGTAACCACAAACCACGCTCAGTTTGGTAGCTAGCCTTACCAGAACAGGAGAGGGCTCTCTCCGAATCACGCTCAGTAAATAAGTAAACGAAATGGTCTGAGATGACTTATAGTGAAATATTGATCTTAGGCTAGTAAATAAATATGGAAGCAAGAAGCAATTTTGTATAAATGACTGCGTTTCTGGGATATATGGGACCAACGGATAGTATGAGCAGAGAATTTAACACAAAGGCACTAATTACTTCGTGAGGCGAGACAGGCGGAAAGTCTAGCAATTAAACTTGAAGTAAATGTGGAATGGAAATATTGTTTAGGAGGGTGAAAAGGGCATAAACACATGAATCCTTTTCAACAGAAGAAAAACACACAGCGTGAAACTTTCCCACAGGCAGAGCAATAAATATGAATTCTACCTTATCTTACTTAGAAAATTTCACTGGAAATGAAGATGAATGAACTGTGAAACATAAAAAAATACATATGAAACATAAAAAGAACACATTTGCTACACTCACACCACAAGAATCTCATGAACCAGAGCCACTGCCTTTCATTAATTCTCTGTCAAAATATACAATGAAGAACTGAGTTTCTCTCCCACAGTCTCCCAGAAATCACAACCAACCAGCCCTTTGCTAATGGTTTGCTTATAATAAATAGACTATGCCATGAGGAAATAGAATGACCAAGAGTTGGGGAGTTTTTCGAATCATTACAAAGTGGAAGTGGAAATCCAACCATTAGTTACAGGTGCAACGTTACAAAAATGACAAATGGCTTGGGTGACTGCTCACCTTCCTTTGCCACTTGGATAGAAGCCAACCTTTAGTGGAAATACTTTAAATTTTTTCTTAGGTGCCAAACAAAGTGTAGTGTAGATGAACAGGCCCACTTGGAGAAAGTCGCGAATCGAAATGTCGCGAAGTGGAAGTGATTTTGGCCTTTTTCTCTATATGCGTCGCGCCCAAATCTATATGCGCCGCGCCACTTTGGAGGCAATTTTGAGGTACCTGCAGGAGTCCAAATTGTGCCCAAGTGTGCTTATCGGAAATCCTAGCCTGTCTCTTTTCCAAACCAAGTGGAATTTCTGAATTTGGTGCTCATTTTCCCCTCTAGAACTTCATTCTCCCAAGACTGCTTCCTATGTGTCAAAATAGGGGCAGAGAGGTCATTTTTTGAGTGTTCTTGACCTCTTGGGGACTCAAAACTTGCCCAAACTTCTTTTCCATGCACCAGAAGTCATGATTTTTCATGCTAAATTGAAAAATTCAAACCGTTTGTGATTTGGAGCTCCCAATCTTAAGCGCCGCGCCACAGGAAGAAAAACCATGTTTTATGCCCAAAAATTTGTCAAAATGCAAAAAATGCTCCAAATTTCTTGAAATTTGAGCTATAGCTTCTCTATGAAGTGTCATGCTAGGCCAAAGAGGTTTTGGCCAAGTTTCAAAGCCGATCTTGCTCTTTTTTCCTCTTTTTTCTTTTTTTTGACTTCCTCAATTTTGCCTTCAAATTCCTTATCCAAGCCTTGGAACTCATATTGCGTGCCCTGTAATGATAAACCATATGCCTCAATAATGCTTTGTCCTTGTAACTTTTGCCAACAGCTTTCTCTAAGTGGATGTTGATCCTCTTGAGCCAAATCTCTCTATCAGCCACTATCTCCTGCTGAATGGGTGTCCTCTCATTTAGGCTTCGTTGGGCAGCCTGCTGGTCTTCATGGATGTTTTGCCACCTCTATGAGGCCTCCTGGGTGTATGTACCTCTGTTGGCAAATCACTGTGTGTCTCTTCTTCATGATCATATGACAGATCAATTGTCATATCTACTGTATATGTACTGTGCTTGGATTTCCCTTTGATGATGGTATGAAACTATGTGTTGTTATGAACTCTGTCAATTGGAAGGGATTCAAAGCGATTTGTTGCAAATTTGGAACAAAACCGGGCCTTTGTGGGTGTGCGTCGCGCCCCTCTGCCTATGTGTCGTGTCCTTTGTGTATGCCACGCCCATGTTAATTTAACACTGTGTGGTAGTGCCCAGTGCACCACGCTCCCTCTGTGCGCCGCGCTCCTCTGTCTGTGCACCACGCCTGTGACAACTCCTCCAAACTCACCTAAAACGCATGCTTGCTTCTCACAATCACTTTGCAATGTTTCTCTCTATCCTTGGTGTGCAAACAAGTTTTGCAACCTTGTGGAATGAATAATTTGCAATTTGGAGGAATATTGCAATGAATTTCTTGCCTTTTAGCCCTGAGCGTCGTGCCTCCCATGTGCACCGCGCCAGTGTAAATTTACACTGGAAAATTTCTCCCAGTGCGTCGCGCTCCCTCTGTGCGTCGCGCCATATTTTAGGAACCTTTTGGAGGCCTTCCTTGTGTCCAAATTGGGTTCAGGATATCGCATTGGAAATTTCTTTGAGTCTACTTTCCAACCCAACTAGAATTTTTTAATTTGGAGTTAATTTGCCATGTCAAAAATCAAATCTCCCAAGACTGGTCAAAATGTGGCCAGTGAAGTTGCCTCAAGGCAAAGTGCTGTTGCAGTCAACTTTTGAAGATTTTCCTCAACTCCAAATTGAGCTCATGATAGCTCATTGGAAAGCTCTTTGTGTCTAGTTATCATTTTACTCATCAACCAAGTCATTTGGCTAACCGAGCTAGGAAAAATGTGATTTTCCCAAGGTCACTTTAGAGGTGCATCAATTCTCCCAAGGCAAGTGTATTTTTGAAATTTCTCTAAAACCATGGCACCTGTGTAAAAAGTGAAGGAGACTTTTCTTCCTTGGCCTATTTTGGACAAACATTTCTCTCGGTTTTCCAAAATTCATCTTTTATTTCTCAGAAACATCATTTGAGTCACTTATTGAGTCTTCCTCTAGCCTGCAAGTATTATTTGAGAACAATTTGCAAACCCTAGACCTAATGACTGAAATGACTCTTGTCCATTAAAAGATCAAACATTGATTGTCATGGACTTTAATAAACATTGATAAAAATACCTAAGCTAGCAGGTACAAGACATGAGGGGAATGAACTAAGAAGACCCTTCCGTCAAATTATGGCATGCCTCTAGCGGAATGCAGCTGAGTGGATGAAGCGAGACACCTAAAAATGAAATGCAGAAAGAGTTTTGATCTCTGAAGGAGGACTTCCAAGACCGACTCTAACATTGGCTCCAATGGGGGATGGTAGCTCCTTGGAGGTGCCAAGAACTGCAGACCTTTGGGAGAGCAGACAGTGCCTTCGTCCATTGGGCTATGGAGTCCATTATTTTGACAAACCACACAAGACTCTGACTCATTTATTGACTGAAACTTGACTCATACTGACTTAATTATGGAACTAACATGATTGAAAAAACTAACTCAATGCAAAAGGAAATGACTCATGACTGACTTAACTAAAACAAGAACTTACAAAACTTATTCAATGGTAGCAGTCCATCAAGATTCGAGGGTTTCAAATTATGATGACAGCCACCTGCATATTAATGTGATATGTACAATCATGTTTAATTTGTCTTCTAATATAACCAATCAAGCAAATGTCTTCTTGATTCATTCTCCTGATCAGAGCTCCTGGTCAACAACAGATACTGGTAACTGGGCATCCAAAAACACAGTTGACCATGATCTCCTTCATCACTAAATACTGCAATCATCACCTTCACTGCTGACTGCAACAGATTTTCCATTGGATCATGAAAAACATGAAGATTTTCCTCCTGCTCAAGAAACAAGGTGTCGCTTTCTTGTGATGCTGATCTCTTTTCATAAATAAGAGTAGGTTCCTAGTCTTCAAACATTCTGAACAAGTAGATGAGAAGATTTCCTCTTCAAAGAACATTTTAGAACATGAAACATAGGAAGAAGAATCTGAAATGGAATCCTGAATGGTCTGGTCTGCTGAAGTCTGAATACATTGTAGATCATCTTCATATGATATGACAGGCATATTGTCTTTGCATCCATCAATCATGAGAAAAGAAACTTCAAATGATTCTTGAAACCCAACACAATCATTTATATCATCTACCATAAATTCACCCGAATCTTTTTCACTTACTTGAACAAAATTCTCATCTTGTTGTTCATGAGCTGACTGGACTACCTCTTTATGAAGGCTTTATTCTGATGACATGAGAACATTTGGATTCAAAACTTTGTTTTCTTCATTCCAGGTGATTTTAACAACAGAATTCTCTTTCATGGGACTTAGTACAAGGTTTTCTTGGTCACCATAATCCGAATCTAGATCTGAAAGGGTTGACTTAAGGTTATCACATTCTGAAAGTAGAACTGGACTTCCCTGCATGCTGTCTTCTTCTATGGATAGATCCGAAGCGACACTTTTTCTTTCATCACTTTCAGCCATATGGAATTCTTCAACCTGCTGATCTATAAAGCTATTCACTAGATTGTCATCCTTTTCAAAAGAGGGAGAAGTTTCACCAACACTTTCTTGACCATGTGTGCACTGTAAATCCGCTTTAGCTTGAGCTGGAACATAACCGTGCAAGAGTTGATCTATCTCGTCTTCAGACAAAGGAGATAAGACCTTTTGTTTCCTTTTTCTCAAACAGTGATTGTCTTCATTAATTTCAAGTGAAGGTGTATACAAATATTCCTCATACTACTGATCCATTTCATGTAATTCCTGTTGACTGTCAAGATGCAAAATTCTTTCATCTTCCGCCGTACTACAATCTTGATCATGCTGCAAATTTTCATGATCGTCTTTACACTGCTGAAAGGGATTTTCATACAGGGCTTCCATGATCTCATCATCCATAAAATTATCGTCCTCATAGTATATTTTTCAAGGCTTTCAATAAAAGTAGAAGCATGTTTGCAACAGTCATGAACTAGATTCAATGATGGATAAGAGTCTTTATATCTTTCAATGAATAGGGCATGAAAATCCTTTAAACAATAAATACAAGCAGGCGGCAAACTTTCATACCAAGATTGGGCTTCACCTTCTACAGTGGTCAGAAATATCTTCATTAAGAAATCTTCAGGAAAATCAACCTTCAACTTGCGAATATGCATGTGAAATCAAACTAGATGTAAAGCAGCATCCTTCTTACCATCATATTTAAACGTAGGCAGATTCCTTGACCAATCTACCTTCGGAATTTTATTTGGAAATCCTAGAATGTGATCTCGGCTCATGGGAGCGTATCTTCTTGCAATCCACTCCATTAAAAAATCTCAAAGCTATTGATCCCTCTGCAGTCACCATGAAGCACTGGTCGCTGGATTCTTCAGTGAAAGGAGTCGCCAGGTGAATGATTTCAGCCCTCTTCTTATGTCTGATTGTTGTTCAACATCAACCATCAGATCTGAGCTTGATAGATGTACTGGGGCAAAACAATCTTCAAGCAAACCATCATTCATGTCCCCAGTATGGTCGCCACTATGTTAGCACCTAAATCTGCCTTAGGCTGAAGGAGGGAAAAATTCAGGGTAACCACAAACAATGCTCAGTCTGGTAGCTAGCCCTACCAGAATAGGAGAGGGCTCTCTCCGAGTCACGCTCAGTAAATAAGTAAATGAAATGTTCTGAGATGACTTACAGCGAAATATTGATCTTATGCTAGTAACTAAATATCGAAACAAGAAGCAATTTTGTATAAATGACTACATTTCTGGGATATATGGGACCAACGGACAGTATGAGCAGAGAATTTAACACAAAGGCACAGATTACTTCGTGAGGCAAGATAGGCGGAATGTCTAGCAATTAAACTTGAAGTAAATGCCGAATGGAAAGATTGTTTAGGAGGGTGAAAAGGGCATAAACACATGAATCCTTTTCAACAGAAGAAAAACACACAGCGTGAAACTTCCCCACAGGCAGAGCAATAAATATGAATTCTACCTTATCTTACTTAGAAAATTTCACTGGAAATGAAGATGAATGAACTGTGAAACATAACGAAATACATATGAAACATAAAGAGAACACATTTTCTACACTCACACCACAAGAATCTCATGAAACAGAGTCGCTGCCTTTCATTAATCCTCCTCAAAATATGCAATGAAGAACTGAGTTCTTCCCACAGTCTCCCAGAACTCCACCAAACCAACCCTTTACAAATGTTTTCTTACAATAAATAGCTATGCATGAGGAAATAGAATTATCAAGGAGTGGGGAGTTTTTCAAATCATTACAAAGTGGGGAGTGGAAGCCACCATTAGTTACAGGTGCAGCGTTACAAAAATGACAATGGCTGGGTGGACTCTCGCCTTCCTTTGCCACTTGGATAGAAGCCAACCTTTAGTGGAAATACTTTAAATTTTGCCTTAGGTGCCGAAAAAAGTGTAGTGTAGATGAGCGGGCCCACTTGGAGAAAGTCGCAAATTGAAATGTCGCGAAGCAGAAGTGATTTTGGCCTTTCTCTCTATATGCGCCGCGCCCAAATCTATATGTTCCGCGCCACTTTGGATGTAATTTTGAGGTACCTGCAGGAGTCCAAATTGTGCCCAAGTGTGCTTGTTGGAAATCCTGGCCTGTTGACTTTCCAACCCAAGTTGAATTTCTGAATTTGGTGCTCATTTTCCCCACCAAAACTTCATTCTCCCAAGACTACTTCATGTGTGTCAAAATAGGGGCAGAGAGGTCTTTTTTGAGTGTTTTTGACCTCCTAGGGACTCAAAACTTGCCCAAACTTCTTGTCCATGCACCAACAGTCATGATTTTTCATGTTGAATCCAAAAATGAAAACCATTTGTAATTTGGAGCTCCCAATCCTACGCGTCGCACCAGTGGCACGGCACACAAGGAGAAAAACCCTGTTTTGTGCCCAAAAATTTGTCAAAATGCAAAAAATGCTCCAAATTTCTTGAAATTTGGGCTGGAGCTTCTATATGAAGTGTCATGTTGGGCCAAAGAGGTTTCAGCCAAGATTCGGAGCCGATCTTTCTCTTTTTTCCTCTTTTGTCTTTTTGTTGCCTTCCTCAATTTCGCCTTCAAATTCCTTATCTGAGCCTTGGAACTCATATTGCGTGCCCTGTAATGATAAACCATATGCGTCATTAATGCTTTGTCCTCGTCGCTTTCGCCAACAACTTTCTCTAAGTGGATGTTGATCCTCTTGAGCCAAATCTCTCGATCAGCCTCTATCTCCTGCTAAATGGGTGTCCTCTCATTTAGGCTTTGTTGGGCAGCCCGCTGGTCTTCACGGATGTTTTGCCACCTATATGAGGCCTCCTGGGTGCATGTACCTCTGTTGGTGAATCACTGTGTGTCTCTTCTTCATGATCATATGATGGATCAGATGTCATGTCTGTTGTATATTTATTATGCTTGGACTGCCCTTTGATGATGGTATGAAACTATGTGTTGTTATGAACTCTGTCAGTTGGAAGGGATTCAAAGCGATTTGTTGCAAATTTGGAACAAAACTGGGCCTTTGTGGGTATGCGCTGCGCTCCTCTGCCTGTGCACCGCATCGTTTATGTGGGCCGCGCCTATGTACATTTAACAATGTGTGTAGCGCCTAGTGTGCCGCGCTCCCTCTATGCGTCGTGCTCCTCTGTCTGTGCGCCGCGCCTGTGACAACTCCTCCAAACTCACCTAAAACACGTGCTTGCTTCTCACAATCACTTTGCAATGTTTCTCTCTATCCTTGGTGTGCAAACAATTTTTGCAACCTTCTGGAATGAAGAATTTGCAATTTGGAGGAAGATTTCAATGAATTTCATGCCTTTTAGCCCTGAGCGTCGCACCTCACATGTGCGTCGCGCCAGTGTAAATTTACACTGGAAAATTTCTCCCAGTGTGCCGCACTCCCTCAGTGTGCCGCGCCTTTTTTCAGGAGCCTTTTGGAGGCCTTCCCTGTGTCCAAATTGGGTGCAGGATAGCTCGTTGGAAATTACTTTGAGTCTACTTTCCAACCCAACTAGAATTTTCAATTTGGAGTTCATTTGTCCTATCAAAAATAAAGTCTCCCAAGACTGGTCAAAATGTGGCCAGTGAAGCTGCCTCAAGGAAGAGTGTTGTTGCAGTCAACTTTTGAAGGTGTTTCTCAACTCCAAATTGAGCTCATGATAGCTCATTGGGAATCTCTTTGTGTCTAGTTATCATTTTACTCATCAAGCAAGTCATTTGGCTAACCGAGCTAGGAGAAAACTGGATTTTCCCAAGGTCACTTTAGAGGTGCATCAATTCTCCCGAGGCAAGTGTATTTTTGACATTTCTCTAAAACCATGGCACCTGTGTAAAAGGTGAAGGAGGTTTTTTCTTCCTTGGTCTATTTTGGACAAAAACCTCTCTCGGTTTTCCAAAATCCATATTTTCTTGCTCAGAAACATCATTTGAGTGAATTATTGAGCCTTCCTCTGCCCTGCAAGTATTATTTGAGAACAACAATTTGGAAACCCTAGACCTAATGACTGAAATGACTCTTTTCCATTAAAAGATCAAACATTGACTGTTATGGACTTTAATAAACATTGATGAAAAGACCTAAGCCAGCAGGTACAAGACATGAGGTGAATGAACTGACGAGACCCTTCCGTCAGATTATGGAATGCCTCTGGCGGAATGCAGCTGAGTGGATGAAGCGAGACACCTAAAAATGAAATGCAGAAAGAGTTTTGATCTCTGATGGAGGACTGCCAAGACCGACTCTAATAGAACCTTTATCCATAGTGGTGTGGAAGACATTTTTACCTCTAACCACAACTTGAATCATAATTGAAAGTGGTGGCGGAAGTTTAGGTGTATAATTCTCATGATTAAACACAATGAGACCCAAATATTAGGGATCTACTCCTCCAATGGTTGTTAATTGCAACTTCTTTTAAGTCGGACAGTTCTATAAAACCTCAAGAATAGAAATAGTTGAAGGAGCTTGGGCTAAACCTTTAACTATATTATAATTTTGTGCATCTCTCATATGGTGGTTAAATGATGATTTAGTAATCACCCCTTTGGGAGGTTTAATCGTCAGCTCAGGAGCCAGTTTCACGATTTGGAGAGGATCAGATGTGGGTGGAGTAGAAGTGGAAGGTCGATCAATATCCTTTCTAGTTAAAGGATTTAGATTACCATAATCTTTGTTTCTAGTGGCCCCTGAGACATATTTTTGATAGATGAATACGTTGGAAGAATTTTGGGAAGAAGAGGATGCATCTTGGGCAACCATTTTCTTTTCTTGTTTGAGGAAAGGATCTATCAACATGGAAGGTGTAATGGATGCAGCTTCCAAAAACTAATTGATTTCTTCTCGATGTGGAAAAGCCTTGGTAAAACTATCGTCATTACAAAAAAGACAAGGGTAACAAGGCTTACACTTCTCTTCAGGAGATTGATTCTTTGCTTATCTTGTGGAGGTTTTTCATGTTTGCTCTTACCTTTAACATTTTTCTTACTTCTAGGTTGCTGAGATTTTCCTTTCATAGATTGAATGATGTTGACTTTGGAAGTACTCATAAGAGAAGGATTAGAGGGGATTTGATTGGTCACATTTGGAGAAGATTTCGAATTAATTTGATTAGAATATTTTCTTACTGACTATTGACCAATGGAACCAATCACACCATTAGAAGCATGTGATTCCTTCGAGGGAGCAGGTGGAATAGTATGTGAAGGTCATGGAGCATTGGATATCTTGTTAAAGAGTGTACTAGATTGGGTATAAATAAAATCCATATATTGAGGACGAGAAATGACTTTCTCTTAAGTAATCAACCTATCTTTGACAATGTCTTCAATTACAGTAGACATGAGGGATTTACCAAACCATTCTTCCAATAATTGATAAGGAATATAAGTTTTTACTAGACGATGTTGACACCTCCACTCATGTATATGATCGGGTATATGAGTATAGTCAGATTGCTTTAAGGAGGTCAAAATCGTAGTACCAGTTTCGTAATGGATGGGTAATTGGAAGTTGGTTAGAAACATGGTTTCCAGTGCAATAAAGTTGTTAAATGATGCCTTGGGTAATTCAACATACCACTTAGTTGTTGAACCGATAAGAGTTCATTAGAAAATCCATAAACAAATGGAGTCATCATTTAAGGAGTTTGATGAACACCATAAATGATAGCTCATGACGTGATTTAATGGATATTCTCCAAGATTTTCATTAAACTTCGGAATGCCACTCACCAATTTGGTTGTAATAGTCTGTTAGCAAGGAGAATAAAAAATCGGATCATTCATTAGCTAGGAGGGATATGGTAACTCTATTGTTGCAATGAATGGTAATTTCCTATTAAATTTTGTTCTAGTAGGTTGACCTTGTGGATAAAGTTTAACTGGTGGTGGAGGGTATCCTAGATATGATGGAATGGAATGAGATATTGGCACTTACATTCCACCAGGATAAAAGGATTTTGATGACTAGGATAATCAAAACCAGGTTGCCTAGTTCCATGAAAACCTTAGTAAGGTTGGAAAGGATGACTTTGGATATGTTGACCATGATAAGGAATTTGTGGTATGGTTTTTTCTCAACAAGAATTTGTGGAATGCCTTGCAATGGTTTCCTAGATGGAATTTGCATCAATTGAATAATAGATTGACTAGTTGGCTCCTATGGTATGATTTGAAAAGGTTGGTCAGCTTGCATCTATGGGATATTATGTCCAAGTGAGTTAAATGGAGTTTGTAATATGCTTTGAATAGGTTGGGTAGATGGGATTTGAGAAATCCCCAGTACTGTTTGACTAGTTTGTATTTGAGTTACAACATGAACAGGTTCACTCATTAGAAGTGTAACTTTTACAGGTTGAGGTATAGATTGAACTGATTGACAAATAGGAATCTAAGGCATAGCAGGTATACGTTGAGAGGTTAGGATTTGAGTTAAGACCAAACCAGGTTGAACAAGCAAGGTAGGATTCCAAGGAGAAGCAGTCATTCCTGGAAATGGAGCACCCATAGGAAGAGAACGTGAATAAGGTGAAGCACCAACTTGTAGCACTTGATCAGTAGATGGAAACATTCTAGTAACAAGTGCCCCCTTATCAAAGGATAAGGAGTGAATGGAGGCAACCGCACCTCAGGAGGAGGATACCGAGTATAGGATGGATTAGGCTATTGTAAGTGTCCTAATCCAATGAGAAACGAACCATATTGTTGCTCCAAAGGAGGTTAGGGAACAATAGTTTGAATATATTGAGAGGCACTCATTAAAGAGGGACCAAGTGGAATTCCAGATAAATATGGTAAAGGAAAAGTGTAGGGACTAGTTGACGCACCGAAAAAAATTCTTAACAATGATTAGTATTCAGGTGGCACTAATGAACCACCATATATGTGAATTTTTGGTGAAGTGACAAATGAAAGCTTTCTATGACTTTAGTAAATTCATTCATAATGGCATATATGGGTTTGGTTACTGTCTCTGAATATTTCATGGTGTTGTAGCAGCTACAACCATCCTCCAAAAATTTTCCTATGCTTCGATTTTTTAGTCATCCTTCTTATCCACGAGAGATTATCTTGCACTAATTCAGGTATACATGCTTCGATTGAGTTTTATTTTTTTCATTTATGTTTTTGTTTGCTTGTTTCCACACTTAATTGATCTCTCTAAATCACAAGCTAATCTCCCAACTTGGTCTTACAACATTGTTGGGCTTGCCTCTAGAAACTGTGCAATCCTTGAGGGCAAGCATCCTTAATGATTGGAATTACGCATTTCTGAATGGAAATCAGCATTGAGCTCAGAAACAATGCATTAATGGAAGGCATCCTAGCATTGAGCCTAGAAAATGTGTAATCCCTCACTGAGATCTGAGACTACACAGTGCACTAAGCCAAAAAGTTTTTGAGTTCCCCATAATTGCATAATCTTTCCCGGAAACATGCATGGCATGTTTCCCCAAAAAAGAAAAGAAAAAAGTGAAAAAGAAAAAAAGAATCCCTAGAAATAGGCATCTATTATTAGCTTTCTGAAGTTGGCCCATTTTTATTTTTAGAAATGTCTACCAAGTATTGCTTTTTCCTTGATTTTAGGAATGCACGTCATAAACCCTAATTTTCTCAAATTTATTTAATCGATGCCTTTAGAGCTCATTTTCACATTTGATCTTGGATCTCTATCATTCTCGAGGATATCACGAAACCTATGTTGTGGTCTTTGTCACTTTTCCAGGTACCACACTTGTGAATCAATTCTATCCAACAATCATTGTTACCATGGCACTAAATAGAGTTGCTTCAAAAGAGGCCACTGAAATAAGTACTAGGGAAGTAGTTGAGAAAACACCACTAGACTTTCTGGTGTATGTGAAAACTCAATTATTTATAGAAAAGGGGTCAACACTAACATGGTAGTAAGTTGATGAATCTCTTTCAGAAGAGCCTTGAGGTAGATTAAGACGACCGGTAGGTTTATCTCGGTATCCAGTAGTCAATACTACACAAGGTTGCATGCATATATCCATCCTTCCCATGTGCAGATGTATGAGAATACCATGACATTGGCAAAAGATTATCAGCGCATGTATCACTTTCCCGAGCCAGTCGAGCTCATGGACTCATTTTTCAATTCCACCAATAGTTATGCAAACATAATAGATATCTTCAAAGGTTGGGTTAAAGAGCCTTCAAAGATTTGACAGACACCCACCCATTCATACAAGACAAAGTCTCTCAGGAAGGCCCACCATCTCTTGGTTATCTTAGCTTTCAGGATCCATGATCAGCAGAGCACGGAGACCTTTCCTAAAGGTTAGGAATTCTTATTGAACTAGGTTATAAATGATGGAAAGTAATTCAACTGGTTAAATTTATTGGCTTGACAGTTGAGATCCCATGTAGCATAGGTCCGAAATCCTCCCAAGGGTGATATATCTAGGTTTTATATGTCTGCATATCTACTGGATGTAATCTGTGCACAACATTAGTTTCCTTGCATGAACTAGACATGTACACCACAAGAAATTGTCATGCATATCTATTGCAAGTTGCTTTCAGAATGCAGTCATCTAGGGATAATGGAACAGCTAACTAACCATTTCATCATCCCACTTTGCAAGCTCATCTTTGAAGAAGAACCACATTTCATGTCATGAGGAGAAATGGAGGACATAGCAAAGATCGAATATTGGTTTGCCTCACTAGGTGGCACCTCCCTTAGAGTGTTCGGCGAAGAGAAGTCGCTACATGTTTTTCCAAGGTATGAAACCTATAATACTTTCATGCAAGAAGTGTCATATCATCTCTCTACAGGGTTGTCAGTAGATTTGCACAGGAACAAGAAAGCTCCATGTCCAACTCTTCCTTTTTAAATTGGATTATACGAGATAAAGAACTTGAAAGTCGCGGACACTAAGGGAAAGGAGATAATGAAGTTTGCATTTGGTACTTGAGACTTTAATCCGTATGATCCCCATAGTATTTGCAAATACCACTATGCGAGAATTCACTTTCAGTGGCTTGGCGGGGATTTTCATTGGCCAAAGGAGGATCCATGGAAGAATTGCTACAATGCCTCCAAACTCCATGAGTCGGTCAATTTAACAGGGACTTCACGGGCTACTCCGTAGAGGGAAGCAACTCCAAAAGAAACAATAGCAGAGGGCAACAATCCCATGTATGAAAATGGAAAGAGAAAGACTATTGACATTCTAGGGGTAGAACAAAGTTGCAAGATGAAAGTGGATCTTATTCTCATGAAAGCATCTTTAGTAGAAAAAGTGAAGAGGAAGCAAAGGATACAAAGAGAGGAGTGGAGAAAGAGAGAAAAGAAGAGCTTAGATGAAGCAGGACTGAGATTGAAGCAAGAAGAACAAGAACTGAAGGAAGAACAGGAATTGAGTAGGAAATAACAAGAAGAGAAGCAGAAGAAGTAATAAGAAGAAATCCAAGGCACAATAATAGGAGAAACAGTGCCAATACAGGTTGAAGAGCAGGAATAGAACTAGCTGATAGCTGAAGAGGAGGGTGAACAAATGCAGGATTAGGAGCTTTGTTAGTTGATTGAGCACTTGATTGAAGTTACAAACATGGAGATGGAACAAGAGTCATAGAATGAATATGTGTACCTGATTCCGAGTGCACCAAGGTCACCATTCATTCTCCACCACCTCCAATGGTAGAGCCATCTCTGAGTGAGGAGGGGGATGTTGTTCCACTTGATGATGATCTGGTAATAGACGTGTACAATTTTTCATTTAATGATTTCCAAAAGAATATTGTACAAGCATAGAGAAAGCATTTTTCGGATGATCACGCATCACCTACATTCACTAGAGAAAGGTTGATAGTGGCGGACACCGAGAAGAATCCAAATGTCATTGTCGAAGCAAACTTGGCCTTTGTAGGTGAAACAAGATCAAACATTCTTTACTTGACTTCTAAGAATGAGAAATTGGCATAGAACTTACAAGTTGCCAAGCAACTGGCAAAAAACATTTGCATAGCAGCACAGAACGTGGTTTCACACAGGTCTGCTTGGAGGAGATGAGAGCAATGATACTTGCTGAAGTATCAACACTTGGAGAAATGATGCGGAACCTCTATGAGGAATTCGTGATCATACATAAAGAATTTTTCTATTTTCATGGCCTATACCAGCAGAGCAAATATTTTGTTAAAAAATTCAAAAACGTGCGAGATGTCATTACCTATGTGCAATATTCGACGATCCGAAGGGGCACCACTTAACTTGGGGAAGTAAATGAAGCCACAGGAAGAGTTGGAGAAAGTGATAATTTGAATGTTGATTCAAAACAACAAGTAGCTCGCCTCTTTTATTGGTAACATTAAGGCCTCATATTTATGGTTATACAATAGTTTGGATGTCTTGGTGAATGGTTGGAATGGGATCCCCCAAGGACAGTTTTGGGGCTAAAAGCCCATGTTTTGGGTCGAATTTTGTAATAAAGTTGTAAAGTCTCCGCATTTTGTGGTCATGGAGCGCAAAGGTGTCATAAATAAATAAAGGTTGTCTGCCCTTTTCTTTGTAAAGTAAAGTCGATTGTAAAAGATCTACCCATGGTCTGCGGACCATGGGAGTGTATAAAAAGAGCTAAGTAAGTAAGCTCTAAGTAGTTCAGAAAAGATTGGGGAAGTCAAATAGTCATATATTTGAAGTAAGAATTCTATGTTTCAAGTTGTAACATAGGTAGAGGCTTTCTAGCTGAGTGCGCAGGGTAGATAGAATCTGTAATCATCTGAGTGTGTGGACCCCTACAGCTGTGTGCACAGGGTAGATAGAGTCTGTAATCATCTAAAGATATCAACAAAGAGAAGCATTCTATAAATTTTATGTATTTTTTTCCTGTTAATGCATCTTGACATGTTATGTATGAATTTCATTTATAATTCTTATATGATGCATGAATGTATGTAATTACATTGGTTAAGTGAACACAAGTAAGAACATATGTTTACGCGGTGCTAACTATGATTGTTTAATAAGATAAGTAAGACACTTAAACTAGTTTGGGAATCTATATGGTATGCTACCCTAGCAATGTGAAAGTACCTGAGCCATAGGTTAGGGCTATGTGAAGGTCAATCTTACCTTTTCGTGGAGGTACTAAAGGGTGGAGTAAAGGGCTAGTCTCACGAGCCCTAGAACTAAGTGACCTACACGAAATCAGGAATAGAAGGAATAAAGTGACATCAAAACCGTCACAGGGTGCAGAAACTTGGTTCCAGCACCCCCATACTGCTTCAGGTGAGACTTTGGTCCGTGCTCTGTGGATTGATGCCGAAAGGGCCAGTAGTGTAGGTATTTGTTTGGCTAACTAATGTTGAACCTGGGTCAGGCCCCACCAAGCCAACAAATGGTTATGTTGCTAGGACTAGAATCTGCATAAGAGGTGTGTGATTTCGTATCACTTGAATCCAACTAAGAAAGACATCGGAGACTAGCTAGATAGGAAGATCCGTGAATTTGTGGCGCAGGAGAACATAAATCTGCGACTAACAAAGGAACTATGGCTAGACAAGTACCTATATATAGAAATACATGAGCTATTTTTTTGTTCCTTTCCAGTTGAGCTATATGAGTGGATCGCAAAGCTAGCAGATAGCCAAGGAAGGTGGAAACTTAACGGTCCTATTGTTTAGACTCCAAAGTTAGTATAGAGGTTGGAAGCCTCTGAGGACAATATCGCCCATGTTGTCAATCATTGGCTTGATCACATCATAGGAGGATTTGTCACTGAATTCGCGGTCAATACCTTAGTCAGCTACAATGAGGCAAAGCAGTGCTTTTTCAAAGGTCCACAAGGTAAGTACTTGAAGTCTTTGAATACCTGGATTAAGATTTTACTGTGAAAAAAACGAGTTAAGCAGCTACCTTGATGTTCAGAGCTACGTGAAGATGAAAAACTTACAAGAAAGAAGGAAGAAAGGGTCTTGAGTATAGTCCATTAATTTCACCTCCATAAGGTGACGAAGAGGGAATAGCGCAGGGTTCTCCACAAAGTGATATTTAGTTAATAAGACAAGGATTCCCATGACTGCCACCTCCAACTTCACCACCATTGCCTACGACTTCACCCGTACCACCTCCACCTCCATCGCAATTTATCATGGTGAATTCAATGAAGCTGCCTTTGTTCAAAGGCTTGGGAAATGAGGACACGGACCAGTTTTGGTTCATTGTGAAAGCTGTATGGGAAGCTAAAGGTGTTACAGATGATCACTTGAAGAAGGAAACACTAGTTAGTGTGTTGTAGGATGACACACTAACCTGGTACATTAAGTACTCTAATAATAACCCAAATGTTGGAGTGGCAGACATCTAGACTGCGCTGAATAAAGAATTCAGTAGGCCTAAATCTGAGGCACAAACGATTGTGGGGTTCAAGAAAATAATGATGCAACCAGGCAAGACACCATGGGAAATAGATCAAAGGCTGAAGTGTAAAATCTGTGAAGCTAATATGAACTTAACAGATAGACATCACAGCGAATGGTTTGTGGCTTCGCTCCTACCACACCTAAGGGTTGTGTTATCACAACAGAAGACAATGACTCAGGCAAAGGCCTTGGAGATTGCAATGAGACTATTGTTCACAACAGAAGATAACAACTTAGGCAGAGGCATTGGAGATTGCAATTAGACTTCATGAAACACCGATGCAAGATCCAAATTTGGGGGTTCAGCAGATCCATGCATAGTTGAAAAACATTTGCCTTGAGATGCAAAATTTGAAGCAGGATAGAATAGTTTGACCAGAGGTGCGTAAAGAGGTATGGTGCCTGAAATGCAAGGGTCAGGGGCATGACAAAGACCATTTCCCAGTCTTTGCAAACTATATTGCAAGAAGAGGACCAATGCCTTTGAGGCCAGAAGCTCAAGCAGGACCGAGCACGGGGCCTGAATTATTGTGCGCTATATGTCAGGTAGCAGGGAAACATACCACGAATAAGTTTCATTCACTACAAAAGTTTGTATAAATGCCACAGCAACTATTATGTAACTTTTGTAGGTCAGTAGGGCATGATGAGTATAATTGCAGAGGCTATGAATTGATGATGGATAGAACACCTGCCTATAGGGTACAAGTAGAAATGCGCCCCCTTGACCAGAGCGCAAGGATGGCACAGACAGGCTTTTAGGGGCATGGATGAGGCCGAGGTGAAGGAGGACCTGGAAAAGGTTAGGGATAGCTCATATGTTACAATTGCAGAGGACCAGGACACTATGCCTGCGATTGCACTAACCCTATGTGTTCGTCTTGAAAATATTGCACTTTGTTTGATCATGAGGCGGAGGACTGTGCTACACTGATAGCAAGGATATGTGACAAAGGGGCGCTACCACCTTAGCCTACTTAGAACCTATAGATGATGAGATCTGAGCCACGCGAAGAGGATCCAAATGTGAATATAGTGCTCCTAAGTGGAATCGCAATAGGAGATGACAAGGGGAAATAGCCTGAAGACAACGCATGGGTTCGCAAAGCCCTAGCGAAGGAGGCTGAATTTGATTTAGAGTGCGCACATGAAACATTCATGGAAGAAAAGAAGAGCTTCGCTGAGGCCTCCACGTCAAGGAGCAAGGATAAGCCTAGTCAAGAGATGGATCCTTCTATGCTTATAACCTTCCTAGAGACACACATGAACTTGTTGCGCAATAGCAAGGCTGTGAAGGGATTACAGGAGCTTATAAATAAATGCATCGGAAACACTCCAGGTGAACTGTGTGTGGTACGAAATATTGGTAAGCATAAAATAAGAATAGGATGAGAGATGACGCTAACCGTGCAAATAGGAAAGTACAAAATGGATAAGGTTATTTTCGATCTCGAGTCCGATATGAATGTCCTACCGAAACAGAATTCGAAATGGATGGGAAGACCCGCACTGTAGTGGTCTTCGATTCAGCTAAGGATGGAAAATCAATAGAGGATCATCCCCATGGGGCAGCTGTATGGGATGACTGTAGATATTGAAGGCGCGAGCGCACTGGCTGACTTTGAAGTAATAGAAATTGTGGATGACAACAACCCCTATCCTTCGCTCCTTGGCATTGTTTGGGCTATTGATATGAATGGGGTAATCAACCTAAAGAAGCAAAAGATTATATTTGAGAAGGAATCGCTCCGCGTAATAGTACCCCTAGATCTTGCTAAAGGATCGCATATAATGAACCAGCCCGCAATTATGAGAGCGATGACGATCTAGACTATATCTATAAGATAATAGAGCGAGAACAAGATTGGCTAAATCCATTAATGGATGGATGAATTACATGGGATCAAGAGAGTTCCTGCACCTTGGATTGTGATGAAGAATTAGAGCGTTGGCAGAATCAGTTACATGAAGTAACTACACTGAGATCTAACATGACGACCTGGTCGTTGCGTTATGTGTCATCAGAGGTAAGAAATCTGCCCACTTATGATGGCCTGAATGATGTAGATATATTTTTAGATGCATTTGAAAGGGAGGTACCAGAGAAGAAGTGCTTCCAAGCTTTGGACTGGGCACTGCGCGCTACGCTGCAATATGGTGGGGTACACACAAGGGAAGCTTTGATGATTGTTGCGAATGTAGGAGGATGATGAGAACATGCTTTGGGAATCCGAAGGTATGAATAACAGAAAAGTATGATGGGTAGGATGATCCATGCGCACACTTGGAAAAATGGGCTCAGGATTTTGGAGAGAAGCCCCAACCTGAATGGGTGCACTTCCTCTGTCACACCCTGGATGTCGTCCCGATGAACTAGTACATAGAAACAAAGCTACTCCATGGTACATGTGAATGGGATATTCTGTACGAGGGATTAATAATGAAATTCAACTTTGAAGATGGGTTTGATTGTATCAACGAAGCACTACAAGAAGTAAAAGCAACAATATTTAGGATATCGCAGGTGCCTTTGGACCTGATTCAACCTGATTGCGCTACTCAGCTGAGTCACACACTGGAATGCTATAACATAACAACTGAAGAAGAAGATGAGGATCCGTGAAAGGTTAACGTCTCTGAAACAGAAGGTCACCGCGAGGTTGAAGGATCACAGATTGAGAATCTTGATATAATTGTGTCACTGAAAATGAAACAAGTAAATATTGGTATGGAGGCAAAGCCCAAATTTGCGAAGATTGGAGATTACTAGGATGACGCAACGGTGGATAAAGTCGTTGAATTTCTCCACGAATACTAGGATTTGTTTCCTACCAGGTTTACGGATTTAAAAGGGATAATTGGGGACCTGGGTGTTATGAAGATCATGTTGAAACCCAACGCAAACCTGGTTAAGCAAAGACCTTACGATCTCAATTCGAAGTATAAGGAGAAGGTTCGTTTAGAGCTAGACAAGATGCTTACGACAGACATCTTTGAGCCAGTGGAGGAATCTGATTGGGTAAGCCCAATAGTGGTACGGGAGAAGAAGCAGAAGGATGAAATAAGGATATGTCTAGACCGCATGAAGTTTAATGACGCTTGTGTACATGATCCTTTCCCAACTCCATTCACTGATGAGGTGTTGGACAATGTAGGTGGCCATGAAGCATATTTCACAGATGGGTTATCTGGGTACCATCAAATCAAAATTGCGTTGCAAGATAGGAGAAAGACGACCTTCATGACTGAGTGGGGATTACTTTAGTACATTGTAATGTCGTTCGGATTGAAGAATGTGCCTGCAATTTTCTCGTGCGTAGTCATTGTTGCGTTCAAGGAGTTTATTCATAAGTTCCTAGAAGTATACTTTGATGACTAGATTGTGTTTGGGCTGGTCAAACACCATGTTGCAAGTTTGTGCCTAATGCTAGATACCTGTCAAAGGTACCAAATCATGCTCAATCTAAAGAAGTTCCTGTTTTGTGTTCCTTTTGGGACCCTGCTAGGTCATGTGGTTTGTAGATAGGGACTAATGGTAGATCTCACGAAGATCACATTGATACTGAACTTGGAAGCACCGAGGAGTGTGAAACAGTTAAACGCTACCTTAGGACAAACTGGATATTACTGAAAGTTTATCAAAGGCTACGTCCAGATCACCGCGCTTATGGAGAAGTTGTTAAAGAAGGATGTCACATTCTGCTAGAACGAGGACTATAAGAAGAGCTTGGATGTATTGAAATAAAAGATGGTCACTGCAGTGATTTTAGTCTTCCTAGATTAAAAGAAGGAGTTTCATGTACACGTCGATGCGTCATGTATAACACTAGGAGTAGTACTGACATAGGCTGGAGGAGGAGACTTGGACCATCCTATAGCATTCACAAGGAGAAGTTTATCTAAGGTAGAGAAGAACTATTCCACCACCGAGCACGAAGGGTTATCCATGGTGTACATGCTCCAAAAGTTTAGACACTACTTGCTGGGTGGCCATTTTAAGATGTATACAGATCATTCCACGCTGAAATACTTCGTCAATAAGCCTGTGTTGGGGGGGAGAACCTGTAGATGGTTGTTATTGTTCCAGGAGTATGATTTTGAAGTTATTTTGAAACCTGGACGACTGAACGCGGGACCAGACCATCTGTCGTGCATTGAAATAAGGGAAGAGCCCACTAATTTGGAAGGATTTCCTGACACGCAGCTATTTGCAGTGTGCATTGCGAATGGTCATTTTGAGGATATCATACACTTTCTAATGACAGGAACTGCCCCAGAAGGATACACCATCCAGCAGAAGAAGGATTTAGTGGTGTGTGTGGAAGATTTTTCTATCGTTGTTGGGCATCTATACAAAATGGGGTCTGATGAGATATTGTGATGATATGTACCGAAGTTTGAAAGGAGCAGCATCCTCGTGGACACTCATGGGGGCGCCACAAGGGGACATTGTGCATGGAGAGCGACCGTGCAGAATATTCTATGCATAGGGTTGTGGTGGCAAACCCTCCATCGGGATTCAAAAGCATACTACAAGGCGTGCGATGTGTGTCAAAGGACTGGCTGACCATCGCGGAGGGATGAGATGCCTTTGAATCAATAGATGACATTATCAGCCTTTGAGAAATGGGTGATAAATTTTGTGAGACCCATCTAGCCCCAAGGAAAGATGGGAGCGACGTACATTATCACCGCAATAGAGTATTTGACTCGATGGGCGGAGGCACAGCCTGTGAAGGATTGCACGAGTGCGACTACTACAAAGTCCCTCTTTGAGTATGTACTGATGCATTTTGGGTGTCCAAAGATTTTGATGAGTTATCGCAGTATGCACTTTCTAAATGAGACGGCCAGCGCGCTGATGGAGGAATTTCAAGTATATCACCAGAAGAGCATGCCTTATCACCCTCAAGCTAACAGGACAGTGGAAGCATTCAATAAAGTGTTGGAGAACACACTGACCAAGGTTTACAATGCTCAGTGAAGTGAATGGGACCTCCACATACCTGCAGTACTATGGGCCTATCAGACAACATGCAAGAAGTTGACTAGAAAAACACCCTTTAGGCTTATCTATGGTGTTGAAGCAGTAATGCCCATGGAATACATTGTGCCTAGTTTGTGCATAGTGGCACTCATGGGTATGACGGATTGCGGAGCCTTGGAAGAAAGGCTTGCACAGTTGGCTGAACTTGAGGAAGAGAGATTTCTAGCTGGATTTCACCAACAAGTCCAAAATTAGCACGAAAAAGCATGGCATGATCGGCACATTAAGTTGCTCACCTTTAAGGTAAATGACATGGTTTTGTTATATGATAGTAAGTTTGATAAATTCCCAGGAAAGTTCATAATGCACTAGTTAGGGCCCTATGTCATTAAGGGGATTACCAATGGAGGAGAGGTACAGCTGGTCAAATTGAATGGAGATCCCTTCCCAGGAAAGGTGAATGGCAGTCGAATGAAGCCATACACCGGTGGTCTAGCCATGTGACTAGATGAAAGTAGTAGAGTCGTAGCGCTCCAGGCAGCTCAAAGGAGGCGTAGGACTATAAACTACATTGCTCGAGTTGGGGAGCTACTTGATTGGAGGATTATGCGAAGCATGGAAGTGTCACAGTGTTCGCGGCAGTGCGAAGGGAGCTACGCTACCCAGGGAGAAATCGCGCAAGTCGGTCGGAAAGTGTAGAAATTTTGAATAATTTAACACATATTCAGCAGAGATTATCCTGATCATGTACTATTGCGGAAAACATACACAATACATAATCTCCTCTACGTTGATCATCAATATAGCAGCATCAATAACAATAAAACATCAAGAGCATTCACACATTAACACAGTATGTATCCCGGGGAAAGCATCTCGCTAAAAACCCCAACTATCTGTATATTAATGATTGAGTAATGTAACATTACACAGCATAATACTTCTCACAAGTATCTCCACCTCTGTTACACACAATACAGCTCAGATCTGAATCAATCACTGGCTCAAATCTCCTTCGCTGCTTGCCTGCCTCCGCTGCTCAATACCTGCTCAAGAACTGATGATAATTCCAAGGCAACGACGTCTTTGCTTGGCTAAATCACGTGAGCACAAGCTACAATGTGGGAAAATACGTGAGCAAACTCATTGGCATACTCAATCCATTAATTGTGCAAGATCTGATGCACAACTATAGTCACAACTGATAGCAATCTGATTCTCTAACACCTGTCCCTGCTGAACTGAACATGCACTGACATGCAACTGAGTTAACTGATGTATTCATTAGTTGTATTATGAGTTAATAACTTGTGAATTAATTAATAACTAATTCACCCAACTCATCTCTAGTCTATTTGCCAGTTAGACTAAATACAACCAGTTTAACAAACCTAAACTGAACACAACTCCATCAACTGCACCTCCAGTCCACTAAACTCAACTCACTTGAGTTCTAACTGAAGTCCTGCATGCAAATATTAGTCATCCCATAGGTAACCACGTATTTCCTTCTGGGATCTACATGTACCACATCCGTAGCTCATCCTAAAGTGCTCCAAGAGAATAAGACAAAGTTTATAGTCTAAATATTATTATGAGCTAATAATATTTGACTGTTCTATATTTAGACTGAGCAGTCACTCTGCTGTGGGATCCGCTGTGGTCTAAAAATAGAAGTCCATCTATTTTTCCCAACTTGATCAATCATCCATAAAAAGCAACTTGCAATCCATAGACATGATCCATATGTCTAAAAATAGACATAATCTAAAAATAGACTTGCGCCAAAAATAGCCTGCGGGCCCACTTAGTGAAGGCGACTCTTTTCACTAAGCTCCATCATCTTGTTGCAATCTCAACATGCCATTTAAAGAGTGAAGTCATCATATAAAAGGATTTTCCAGTAGGAACACATACTAGTACTTTGGCAATTTTATTTGCAGCAGGTGTTGAGATATAAAAGTTTTCAATAAATTTGCATTGTCTAGTTTGTTGGTTCCTTGCAAATTTTGGGAAAGAACTAATTATAGTGTTGAATACTTAAGCTTCTTTCTGGCATGCTTCAAGACATTGCAGAAGGATCAAAGTTTGTATACTTGCAGTATTTTCAATTAACATAATTTTGTTGCTCTTGTGTGTCATGCAAAATACAAGCAACCTGTAGATTTGGAGGCCGAAGAGATACAAACACAATCTATATATATAGTGAATTGATTACTTGATTCGATTGCTGCATAAAGAGTTTGGTGGGCTGATTATAATCTTTTATGGAGAAAAGTTTTGTCGGTTGTATTGTCAGAACATAATGCTGGTTATGAGTAAACTCTTATTTTTATGTAATGGATTGTAATTGGTGCTTGCTGGTTGCACATTGATCATTTGCTGACATTTATAAATGATATTGCTATGTACTGTGAGTGGGTATTACTTTTCTACATTGAGTAGTAGTTGTGATCGTTTTTAAGGTGTAATTATTACATTAAAGAAAAAATGGCCAGAATCAATGAAGTATTAGAGTTCCTCAAAACTCTCTTATTGTCTACTACTCATGATACATTAAAAGTCAGCAAAGTTTCTCTCATAGACATTCAGGTCTGTCTACAAAATGCACAAGAGAATATTGAGTTTTTGCAGCTTGAGACAAAGCTACAACAGGAAGAATTACAACAGTGGAGTCATCATTCTAAACCTGTTTCTATTCAGAAGATTGAAATAGACTCCCATAAACAACAAGACAATAATGTTACAGTTGGTTCAGATTTAATACCCAATAAAGCAGCAGTTGTACATGCAGATGCAGAAACTCAGTCTGCACTTCCCAAGCCCATCATCAGACCTTGGGAACAGCTTGTCCACAACAAGCACATAACCAGTCTTGGATATGAGAAGGACTTGTCCTTTCATGTTCCAAACTACTCAAAGCCCATTCAGTTTCAGAGTGCTGGATTCATTCATGACAATTCACCTGCTCCTCATGACAGTTCAGCTTCAGCTGTTCCATACTTTGCCCATCTTCCACAGCAGCAACAACAACAACAACAATAGATTGTGAAATGCCAACACTGTGACTGAGTTGTCCATTTGAAAGATCATTGTTTTGATCTTCATCCATGTAAGCACTGTCATAAAACCACCCATTCTTCACAAAGATGCTTCAGAGACAAACCTGTTGCAAGAACAAAGATTTATCTTGGATGGATCACTTCTTGGCAATGGGCATCAACAACCAAGAAAATCTTCCAATCACATGTCAGAACTTCTTCTAGAGTATTGAACAGTCTTGCAGTTGAGTTTTCTCCATCATCTCACCTTGTATCTGACAGGGGGGGAAATGATGGTCATCTACAAGCTTCAAAGTCACATCAAGCGAGCCTGAGCCACAACCTACCACACAAGTTTCAGAGTTGTAGCCAGAGACAAAGATGCCCATGAACATGCCCTCAGTCGGTAATCTAGGACACTTCCTCTAGCAGAAGACTTCAACTTCTTGCCAGCTTCAGAAGAATTCCAGGAACAAAATTGGGGACACTTCCTCTAGCAGAAGACTTCATCTTCTTGCCAGTTTTGGAAGAGTTCCAGGAATTGCATTAAGCATTCCAGAGTTGTTGGTCATCCTTAAACCATCACAGGTTGAGACTTCCCTTTTTAGATTGAAGTTCTCCCTTTTATGCGGGGTGAGACCTCCCTTTCATGGTTGAAGGTTTCCCTCTTCAAAAACAATAGGAGCACTTCCTCTAGCAGAAGACTTCAACTTCTTGCCAGTTTTGGAAGAGTTCTGGGAACTGCACTAAGCATTCTAGTGTTGGTGGTCATCCTTAAACCACCCTTTGTACCAACATTTTAGAGAGCACATTCAACCTAGTGCTGCCATGCATTTTTGCACATTTTGTATTACAGTTCTCTTCTTGGACTCATACATAACCCTTCAGATTAAGGGGGGGAATGTTGGACACCTAATCCTCAATGGGTTAGTGTGGAAGCTAAATGGACAAAAGGAGTCCAAGAGACCTTAGGATGTGAAACCTAACGGTCACAATATGTACTATAAATGTATATCAGTTGTTAATAAGAATTGTACTGTCATGTTTTATCTTTCCTATTTGT